>VMDO01006413.1:19045-74578 GCA_007922755.1 Pedetes capensis
AAAACCAAAAAAAAAAAAAAAAAAAAAAAAAAAAAAAAAAGAAAAGCAATTTAGAAAGCAGCAGGCCAGGCCAACAGAAGGAATGTCATGTGAAGCTGGAAGCACAGATCAGGACAGTGCATGTAGAACCCAAAGCCCAGCAGTGTGACCAGCAAACCACCTGATGTTAGGCAAGAGGCATGGAACAGAGTCATCCTCAGTTTCAGAAAGATCCACGCCTGCCAGCATCTTAGTGTTGCTCTTCTATCCTCCAAAACGGGGAGAAAATAAGTTTCTGTCGTCCAGACCACCCAATTTATGCTACTTTGTTCCCACAGCCTTGGCAATCAAGTATTCCATAGTGCTATAGAAGAACCAGGGCTGGGATTTAGCTCAGTTGGTGAGCGCTGCGCTGCAGTATCTGAGATCCTGAGTTCAATTCCCAGCACCACAAAAATGGGAGAAGGGCCTAGCAATCCACTCCCAAGGCAATCCTGAAACAGTCAGCCATTAAAAACCCTATGAGGGTTGGTATGAGTCGGATACCGACTCGATGGCACCTAACAACAACAACAACAACATAGAAGAACCAGGTCTGATACTGCAGAGGCAATGAGCTGTGTATAGAAAGATGCTGATTCTTGCCACCTTGAAGTCAGTGGGGCACAGAAAATGCTGGGAGAGAGACCAAATCAGGACCACATAAAGCCCCTGACTATGTTTTCTATGCCTACACCCATACCACAGTCGCGTCTGATCCCATCAGATCTTGGAAGCTAAGCAGGGTTGGGCCTGGTTAGTACTTGGATGGGAGACCTCCTGGGAACACCAGGTGTTATAGGCTTGGAAGAAAGATCTGACAACCGACTCCCAAAAAACAATCCACCATTGAAAACCCTATGAATAGTAGAGAAGCACTGACAATAATGTTTCATCTGTTGTACATAGAGTCGCTATAAGTCAGACACCTACTCGATGGCACCTAACAACAGCAACATGTTTTCTATAGATTCAGCTTCATAATAAACTGTGTGGACAGGTTTCGCCTGACAAGGTGGGTGTGAGGGAAAGAGCACAACCAGCTCTTTGAGACAGTGTTCCCTACTGCTAGATTTACTAACACTGTAACTTGGGCCTTTGCGTCAGCAATGGTTAGTGAGAAGACGTGTCACAAATTGAAAAGAAGAGCGTGAGTGCTGTGGGAGTTCCTAGGCAAAAAAGTTGGCTGCGGCCAGAGCTGGAGGGAAAGGAAACTTGGAACCTGGACCTTGGAGGCTGAGTTCATTTATGGAATGCAGAGAATAGAGATAAAACTGGAGGCAGTGGAGCTAGTACCACGGGAGTATTCCCACAGCGCTCTTCAGTAAACTCATTGCCCAATGAACAATGTCCTCCTAAATCGCTGAAGCAACTGAAGCCAGCATGGTCAACAAGCTACACATATGGAGTATGAGCAATAAACAACTTTGCTGTGCTCTCTTTACGTGTATTCAGTGGGTAGGAGAAAATCTTCTCATCCTACACAGCCAAGAGAGGACTAATTCTAGTATTTAGAAAGAACTCAAGAAAGCAAATCCCAAGACAACAAATAACACAACTCACAAGTGGGCAAAGGAAATGAATAGACAGTTCTCAAATGAAGAACTTCATAAGGTTAAGAAGCACGTGGAAAAAATGCTCAATGTCCCTGGTCATTAGGGAAATGCAAATCAAAACAACCCTGAGATTCCACCTAACTCCAGTAAGAATGGCCAAGATCAAGAAAACAAATAATAACAGATATTGGAGAGGTTGTGGAGAAAAAGGAACCCTATAACACTGTTAGTAAAACAGTAAATTGGTTCAACCACTTTGGAAATCATTATGGAGATACCTCAGAAAACTAAAAATAGAACTGCCTTATGACCCAGCTATACTACTCCTAGGAATATACCCAAAAGGAGACAAATCATCATACCACAGAAACACCCTCATCTCCATATTTAATGCAACACTTTTCATAACAGCAAAGATATGGAAACAACCAAGGTGCCCATCAACAGAAGAATGAATGAAAAATTATGGTACATATACACAATGGAATATTACTCAGCAATAAAAAGTAAAATGATGTCATTTGCAGCAAAATGCATGGAACTGGAGAATATCATCTAAGTGAACAAACACAAGCTCAAAAAGAGAAATACCTTATGTTCTCACTCATATGTTGGAGCTGCATCTTACTTAAAGGACCAAAACATCCTACACATAATTTGATATATAAAAAATGCACAGTTAAACTTAGCAAAGAAGGGATAATATAAAGAGTAGAAAGAAGGAAAGAAGGAACTAGCAAAGGGAAGCAAAGATTACAGAAGGTGGAGTGAGGAGGAGAATCAATGTAGAGGGATAAAGGGGGAGAGCATAATCTCAAAGTAAACAATACAACTTCTTGAGTACATGGGAAAATAGGGGAACATAACCCAAATATGCATATGGGTTTTACTACATATTATTCAAAAGGTTCCATAAACCTTGTAAGTTGATAAAAGTGTAACCAAAAGTGATGTAATAGCTGCAAAATGGAAAAATCTAATGCTGTATTACTCTGTACCCCACCAACACTTATCAACAAAAGGAAAAGAATGGGAAGAGTTAAATGCATTTGTAAGAAACAGCAGGCTAAAAATAAATATTTGAGAAAAAATGTATTCAATGGGAAAACCCACCCCTGTCCTTTAGTGGAAACATGTACTATCCAATGAGCTTTCTAATCACTCTTAGTTAATAAAAGTCAATGCCCCTTTAGATCACCAAACCTCACCCGCATTCCAATGTTAGAATGCCCGTTCATACTTTAATCCACACTCCAAACTAGATTCTAAGGTCAACCTCCTCTTCCCTTGAAAAGGCTGATGCTTGATAAGGATCCCGGAGCTGAGACTTCTCCATCTACTTGCTAAGTGGATTCTGTGCTCTGGATATGGAGAAGGGAAAGAATGAAGGTAAGGAGTGTATGAAAATTCTTGCTGGTCTGGTACTTTTATAAACTGGCCTTGTGCTTCCTGAGCAAGGCAGATATTTAGATCTGACTCTTTCTTGAGGGATGCATTCAGAAATTCCTCCACAATTGCTGGGAATCTGTGACCACAGCTCCCTTGATGGATAAGATGTACACTTCTGTTCCAGCTAACCGTTTACTCCTTCCGCATCTCTCAAGAATGTGGTCGTAGTTCCAGCAGCTAAGTGGGGAAGAAAGACTCAAGAGATATTTGGAGTGCTGAAAATTCTGTTGTTGTTGTTGTTGTTGTTGTTGTTGTTGTTGTTGTTGTTGTTGTTAGGTGCAGGTGAGTCAGGTCCAACTCATAGTGACCCAATATACAACAGAACAAAACACTACCTACCACTGTGTCATGCATATGATCTTTTTGTTTGAGCCTATCATTAAAGCCACTGTGCTGCTTCTCATTTTGAGTCATGCAAGATTCCAGGGGCTTTACTCCATTCCTGTCATTAAGGTCAACTCTGCTTTGAGGAAGGATCTTTTCCCCATTCATTTCTTGAATGTCTTCCAGCCTGAATGGCTCATTTTCTGACACTATATTTAACAGTGCTTCTCTGCTATTCATAGGGTTTTCAATGGCTAATTGTTTCAGGAGTGAGCTGTTGGGTCTTCCTCCCTAGTCTGTCTTAGTCTGGAAGCTCAGCTAGTATCTGTCCACTATGGGTGGCCCTGCTGGTATCTGAAATACTAGTGGTATACCTTTTAGCCTCACAGTAACACATCCCCACAGCACAAAAAGCTGACAGACACATGGGGGGAATGAAAACTCTAGAGACTAAGAAACTGAATGTAAAAAATCATGCATTTCAGGAACAGATGGATCCAGGTAGACATTTAGCTTTGCCATAAAAGTTAACTGAGGATCAGAGGCAATTTACTCAAGCCCTCTGGCTCTCAGAGTTCTCACTGCAAAATAAATACCACCTATCCTATCTGGGAAGATTGATATGAAGTTTAATTGAAATGATCTGCACGAAGCATTTGGTACAAGGATAATTACACAGTGGGGTAATAATAATAATTTTAACATTCATCTTTTAGTACATCCTATGGATCAGAAATTGGGTTAGGTACTCTATTTCATTTAATTTTTGCAAGAAGCCCATGAGACAGGGAGAAAGCCTGATTTTAACACAAGGAATTCAAGTTAAGTGCCTAGATCAAAATCATAGAGCTAATGGGAGACAGACCTGAGATTTGGACTCAAGTCTTTCAGCCAAGCCAGCTATCCTAATATTCTCATTCATCTTTAATGAAAGATTATTATATATCACCCATTAAGAGACTCTAGGGTAAAAAAATAGCACCAAATCTCAAGGAACAAACATGCCTTTGTCTCATACCAAAAGCAATTATGATTTTCTCTTCTTGACTAAAAACAAATCAGTGATTCCGAGAAGAAAACACTTGCTGAAAATACCTAAGGAAATGAGAACATGTTCATATATTGGGAGCGCATCTTGTAGATAGTGGCAGAGGTGAAAAAGGGTGGAAATGCTTGGAAATCTGTGAAGTGGTTGGAAATGAGCTGGTGGTAGGTTTTCAGGGGACTTGGGAGAGCACCATTCCGCTCCTGAAGGCCTGAGTCCACTCCTCCCCATAGTGATGCTCCTTCCAATAAAAGTAGAACGTGAACTACGAAGAGCAAATGAAAAGCCAAGAAAAGTGAGGACGTCTTGGGAGAGCACCTTGCCAATTTTGAAGAGACCAAATCCCAAAGGAATAAACACCATTCTGACCTGGAAAGGCAAATAGAAAAGCCTTGGGCTAGACTCAGGGTAACACAGGCCATGTTTCACCAGACATTGGGACCAAATGCAAGAGGGATCTGAATATTAAAACCCACCCCCCAAAAAAATTCTAGAGCACATTATTAATGAGCAGATGGTGGACATTTAGGAAGTCAAACTACAAGCCTCTCTCTCTCTCTCTCTCTCTCTCTCTCTCTTTTCTTTTTGCAGTACTGGGGGTTGAACCCAGGGCCTCGAACCTGCATGCTCTACAAGTGCTGGACCACTGAGCTGTATCCCCAGCCCTTTTTTTTTTTTTTTTTTTTTTTTTTTTTTGTGAGAGAGGGTCTCGCCAAATTACTCAGACTGCCTCTGGTCTTGAACTTGTGATCCTCCTGCCTCCACTTCCCCAGCCGCTGGGATTACAGGTGTGTGCCACCGTGCCCAGCTGTATCACACCCTCTTGGTCTAATTCCTGAGTCCTGGACTGTTGAGATACCTCTGAGGCAAGCTAGAAGGAGAGATCCCTAAGGCCTGGTGGGATCGGGGGAGTGGGGGTGATAACTCCAAACCCTGCTACAGAAGTCTCAGAGCTTTAAACAGATCCACAGCTCACTTAGGTAATAACAATAAAGATGGTGCTGGAATCACAACAATTCCATCTGCTTTCAGAGTATACCCAGAGTGTGCAGGCTCAGGACAGAGCACGTTCCTACATTAGCCAGCTGAATCCTCAGCATAACCCTACAGAGTGGATATCTCAATCATTAGGCTAGTAAAGAGGTAGGAAGGAAGACACAGAAGGATTCAGTGACTTACCCAAGACCACCTAGCTAAAAGTGGCAGAACTTAAACTTGAATTCAAATCTATCAATCCCTAAATCCATGGCGGCTCTCGTTTCACTACATTATGCCTAGCAGACAGTTGACAGCTGAACTAAAGACCAAGATAAAGATAGGAACAGAGAGCGTAGAGTGTGAGCAGCAGGCACAAAAGGGAAAAAGAGTCGAGCTTAGGAAGTAGGGTGCCTCAGCTTCATTCCTTGTTAGCTAAATAATCTTAGTAAGTCCCTCCACAGCTCTGGCCCTGAGTTTTCTCATCCTTAAAATGGGGATGGTAAAATAAACTACCTCCAAGGATTGTAAGGATTTTTTGTTGTTGTTGTTGTTGTTGTTGATGTTGTTAGGTGCTATTGAGTCGTGTCCAATTCATAGGGACCCTCATAGGGTTTTCAATGGCTGATCATTTTGGGATTGACTAAGAAATGCATTGCCAGGCCCTTCTCCCATTTTTGTGGAGCTGGGAATTGAACTCGGGACCTCAGAGACTGCAGGGAGGCGCTCTACCAACTGGGCTAAATCCCAGCCCCTGCGAGGATTTAATCAGTTGATAAGATGCACATAAGAAGTACTATTTCAGCTGCTACTGCTGTTAAGTCTGAATGCAGTAGGCTGTGTGATTGAAACTACTTTCCTGATTGTCATGACTGGATGGTCTCACAAGGAGTGTCTTCAAGAAGCCACAATGAGCTGGGAGAAGGTGACATTAGTTTACACTGGTAAAGCTTGGAAAATATCCGTATTTCCCATTCTTAAGAGGGATTCCCACTGGAAATGTTCTAGGCATTGCAGATAGTGCTACCAACAGAGCTTTTGAGGTATTCTCTGATATTCTAATGGCAAGAAGGAGAACTGTGATACAGACATAGACTCCAAATGGCTATTCAGCAAGATAAAGGGCATAGCTGCAGAGGGTTGTCAATGCATCCACGTAGTCATCACCTACTGGCCTAGCCAGGGCTTGAAAGTCACCATCACTGTACTAAATCAGAGGATCTAGAAAAGGCCTCCTTGCCCAGTATGCAGGTGACTTAAAACATAGGCTAGAAAGAAAATATAAGGCATGATTGACAAATGAAGTTTCAAAATGATATAGCTTTCCAAAAGCAGGAAGGAGCGACTGAAATTTACATCAATAAATGTTCAGGGATCAAAGTCAAGTGCTACCCAAGGATTTTTTAAAACTGCTCATAAACACTGCAGAGAGGCTTAACCAGGACTATTTAAGATCAATTTCTATTCAAGAAGAGGAATCATAAGGAAAGGGAAGATTTTTAGAAGAAAGAATAAAAGGAAGATGAGAAGGGGGAGAGGAGGAAAAGGGACAGGAGAACCGGAGAAGTTCAAGTGCATTTCTGAGGCAAGTCAACTGTGGGACTCCGAAGCACCAAAACTTTTTTTTTTAATTGGGAATTTTTAATGTACTACTTAATGTGAGGGGCTAGGATTTAGCTCAGTTGGTAGAGCGCAGCACTGCAGTCTCTGAGGTCCTGAGTTCAATTCCCAGCACCGCAAAAATGGGAGAAGGGCCTGGCAATCCACTCCCAAGGCAATCCGGAAACAATCAGCCATAGTGACCCATATGAGGGTCACTCTGAGTAGAATACCAACTCGACGGCACCTAACAACAACAACAACAACTTAATGTGATTCATTCTGACATGCATTTCATTGTGACATTTCCACATATACATTTCATTGTACATGACATAGATAACTTTTTCCTCACCCTCTTGTGCCCCTCCTCCCCCCTCTCCCACCTACCCCCTACCAATGGCCTCTCTTCTACTTGCATGTCTTTTTGTGGGAATATTTTTCTATCTACCCTTGCATGCCAATTATGATTGAAGTCTACACTTTTTTCTGTAGTGATCTATCTTTTTACATTGTCAGCAGTATTACATGAATAATCTAGCCCATTTGCATTATTACCATCCTTTGGTATTGTTGGTATTATTATAATTATTTCCCAAACTATTAAAGTTGGGCTATTTCCTTTGAGGTTGACCTTTCTCTCATTCCTCGCCCCTCCTCCTCCTCCTGTCTTCTCCCATCATCGAGAAGCCCCAAAACTTAGCAAACGCTGATGATATTTATTAAACACACAACCCCTTAAGAAGAGTGGCCAAGAGACCGGAGCTCTGAAGCAATCAGATTGTGACTTAGGTGCAATCCTCACTGCTGGGAAGTGCTTATATGGAAAAATATAATAAATTCAAGTGCATTCAGCACAGTGCAGCGGAGTCTCAAAACCATGTCACACACAAAGCAGTTGATGAAATGGCAGGCGTTTAGCTTGAAGAACTGAATCCAAAAGGAACCAGGCCTACTGCCTGCGATATTTGAAGAATTGTCACAAGAACAATGTATTAAAGTAGTGTTCCATGGTTCCCCATGCCAGCTCAGGATCAAAAAATAGAAATTATAGATTTCAACCCAAAATATAAGGCTGAGGGTTGGGCTGCTTGGTGGTGGTGGAATGTGTGAGATATTTGGGGGTATGTAGGACCATTTTAAAGAGATGTCCTAGTGACCTCCCAGATTGCTTTCAAATCTAAGACCCTGCCATAAGCTCTTCCCAAAAGGCAATAATAGTAATTATTGGAGTTTGCAAAGACTTTTGTAATTCTTAAGCCTCTTTCATATATAGAGTTTAAAAGGACACAGGAGGTTTGAACCCTTGTAAAGAGAAATTCATTCCTTGACTGGCATATTTGTTCATCCAACAGATTCCTTTTGTGAGCCTGTTATGTTTCCAGTCACTGCTCAAAGTGTAGTGGCTACCAATGGTTAAAAGTTAAAATTTAAAATGTGGTCCCTTCCTCAAGAGGTTGATAGTATAGCGACCGGAGATAGATAATAAATACGCTGTATTTATTATACATTGTACTATTATACATTGTACTATTATACATTGTACTAACCTCCACAAGAAAACAAAAAAATAATGAAACAAGAAAAGGAAGCTGAATATAGCAGAGAAGGGAGAAGGTTCTCTCAGTGGGTGTTCGTGTGAGGTCTCTCTGGTCCTGAATGCATTTTAAACAGAAATATTCTGCTAAGGATAAGCCACTCAAGGACGAAAGCATTGTAGGCAGAGGGAGTAATAAGCTCAGGGTCTAAAGAACAGTAAGGGGGTCAGGTGGCTGGAGCAGAGTAAGTGAGGGGAAGAACCGTACGTGAGGTAGTCAGAGGTGCAGCTGGGTGCCAGAGGTGCATGTCAACCATGCTGACCACAGTGACAACTGAGGACTTCACACTGAGTGAACTGAGAAGGTGCAGGAGGATCTGGAGCTAAGGTGCAAATTAATCAAATGTATGCTTCAAAAGGGCTGGGATTTAGCACAGTTGGTAGAGCGCTGCGCTGCAGTCTCTGAGGTCCCAAGTTCAATTCCCACCACCGCAAAAATGGGAGAAGGACCTGGCAATCCACTCCCAAGGCAATCCTGAAACAGTCAGCCATTGAAAACCCTATGAGGGTTGCTATGACTCAACGGCACCTAACAACAACAACAACATGCTTCAAAACATCGCCTGGAGAATAAGCCACAAAGGGACAGGAATGGAAACAGGGAGGCGAGGGAGGAGGCTGCTCCAATAGAGAAGGGAAGAGATAAGGGTGGCTGAGAACAGGGTAGTTGCCATGCAGGTAGAGGGAAGTGGTCAGATTCTAATGTGTTTTGAAGGTAAATCAATCAGAATTTGCTAATGGGTACGCTGTGGAGAGGAGCAGAATCAAGGATGACTCTGGGCTTCCAGGTTGATCACTTGGAAGAAAGGAATAGTGATGATTAAGAAACGGGGCTTGGCACCCTTCAAGAAACTAGGAGTTCAGTTTTGATCACACTAAGCTTTCGATACCTATTAAGCAGGTAGTTGTTATTATTATATGTTGTTGTTGTTAGGTGCTGTTGTGTCGGTATCCAACGCACAGCGACCCTGCGTACAACAGGCGAAACACTATGGTCAGTGCTTCTCTGCTATTCACAGGGTTTTCAATGGCAGATTGATTTTTGGGAGTGGGTTGCCGGGTCCTTCTCCCAAGCCTACAGCACCTGGTGTTCACAGGTGGTCTCCCATCCAAGTACTAACCAGTCCCGACCCTGCTTAGCTTCCGAGATCTGACAGGATCCGATGCCACAGGGCTACAGCTGCAGGCCTTGTTGTTAGGTGCCATCAAGTTGGGTCCAACTCATGGTGACCCTATGTACAACAGAAGGAAACACTCCCTGCCACTGTGCCATGCCTAGCCCTATGACAGTATTTTTCTGCTATTCATGGGGTTTTCTATGGTTGATTGTTTCAGAATTGGTTTCAGGAGAGGGCTGCCAGGTCCTGCTCTCATTTTTGCTATGCTAGGGATCGAACCCTGGACCTCAGAGAGCTCAGAGCAGCACTCTACTAACTGATCTAAACCCTAGCCCATTAAACAGGTAGCTACATGTAAGACTCTGGAGTCCAGAGGAGAGGTTTGGGTTGGGGATAAAAATTTGGGAGTCATTAGCATACAGATGAAAAACTTATCAAAGAAGACAGCTAATAGTTGATGAAGTGGAGGAGGACCCAAGGTGAGTGAGTTCTTGCCACCAAGTGAGGAAGGGATTACATAAGGAGTGCATGATCAACTGAGTCAGACGATGCACAGATGGCTGAGTGAGGCCACTTGAGGACAGAGGCTGAGGCTGAGCCTGAGGCTGGTGAATCGATGACAGATTTAGCAATGTGGGAGCCATGAGTAATTTGACAGAAGCTGGCTGCAGTGGAGCAGTGGGGACAAAAACCTCCTCACAATGAGGGAGAAAAAGAGTAGAATGAGAGGAAATTGTGACAGCAAATCCTTACTATATTTAAGAAGCTTTCTGGAAATGTTTGTGGGAAAGTGGGGTGGTGCCTGGGGGGCATCGTGAGTCAAGGACAAACTTCAGATTTCCATTTTTCAAAGACAACAGTTATAGAGAAGAGGCTTTCGTTTCTGGGGGCTAGAAATAACCTATCGATTGATCCATGCTGACTATTTAGTTATGTAAGGGTCTGTACTAATAAGACACTTCCTTGGATTTGACACCCTCCACCACCCATGATTAGAAAGACCAAAGAGCCCTTGTGGAAAGTGCTCCATGCTGAGGTGGGCACAACACCAATTATCTACAGTATTCTAAAAGAACAAGGCAAGGGGCTCTAATTTTTCTGAAGGGAAGGAATATATAGGACAATGAAAATATGAAGATTAAAATCTAGACATCTGATCAGGGTATTATTTGAAAAGGATCACTCTGTTCTGCCATCTCCACTCTTAAACCTGACCAAGACTAGAGTGATTGGACTTAAAAATGTTATTCAAATATGCATGCATTCACTTATTTACACCACCCAACTGCCCAGAGATGGAGAAGACTGTTGCCCTTATCTACTGCAGCATAACAAAGAACTCCAAAGTAAAGACAACTGTGGTATTATACCCACAGCTCATGTGGGTCAGGACTCACAGAGCATAGCGTGGGACAGCACCTCCCTACTTCAGGATGTCTGGGACCTCAGCTGAAGAGACTCAAATGGCTGGGCCAACTTGAAGAATTGGGAGCTGGACCTATCTCATGCCCTCGTGTTTCTGGCTCTGGGCTGGGATCCCTTGAAGGCTATTGACCAGAGGTCCTTTGTAGATGGGATGCTCAGGTCGCTGGCCTTCCCACATGCACCTCAGGGCCCCAGGAACAAGTGTTCTGGCAAAGGAGGCAGAAGCCATGGATTTTTAGGATCTACCCGCAGAAGGGGCTGGGATTTAGCTCAGTTGGTAGATCAATGCTCTGCAGTCTCTGAGGTCCTGAGTTCAATTCCTAGCACCACAAAAATGGGAGAAGGACCTGGCAATCCACTCCCAAAGCAATCCCGAAACAGGCAGCCATTGAAAACCCTATGAGGGTCGCTATGAGTCAGACAGCAACTCTCCGGCACCTAACAACAACAACAACAACAACAACAACAACAAGCCACAGAAGTACCACAGTCACTTCTGTTGCATTATGTTGACCAAAGCAGACCCAGTTCCATTCAAATTCAAGGAGGAGAAACACAGGACGCCCCTCTCAAAGGAGACACTATCAAGGAACTCCCAGCCATGTTTTAAAACCACCACAGTTCATTTTGAAGCAAGAGGAAACTTGCCCAAGGTCATAAAGGTAGGGGGCAAAATGTAAGTCTGCCTTCTCAGCCATTACACCCTACTTCTTCCTGACCTCCCTACATAAGAAGATAACCCCCTCTCTCCAGCCACACTCCTTCACTCTCTCTGTAGCAATGACCACCACTGATTATTTCTTGCTTGTGAATCTCCCCCTGTGGAATGGAAGCACCATGAAAACCAGCACTTTGTCTCATTCACTCTGACGGCCGGGTCTTCTCTAACAGGGCCTCCAATGTAATACATTCTCAAAAAAAAAAGTAAAATAAAAAATATAGTACTTATTTTATCAATACAAAATATTTAAAGAGATCCTAAAATTGCCTAAGAGGTCAATCTTTCAAAAGTAAGCTCTACTTAACCACAACTTTTATGCAAATTATAAGGCAAATTATAAGCCCTTTAGACTTTGTTCCAAATAATTTTAGGCAAATTATAAGCCCTTTAGACACCTTCATAGGAGAAGGATATGCTGTCCACTCCCAAAACAATCAGCCTTTAAAAACTCTATGAACGTCACTATAAGTTGAATATGTACTCAATGGCACCTAAAAACAGCACAGCAATAGACACTGTCACCTCTATCACTGCAGCCCCTTAGCTTTATGTGAAGGGGGTATTGGGTGGGTTTTGCCCTCTAAATACTTTTTGAGCAGCTGCATTCTTTGGGGATATTCTGTTTCCTAGGGGTATAGGAAAGAGAAAAGCCATCAAAAGAAATGAATACCTTTCCTAAACCCACCATAGCTAGCCTTTGCAGAAGCCTGCTGTTCTGTCTCCATGCACTCAGGTCATTCACGTAATGAGACCCCAGCCTACCGAGGGGCACGGTGGCGCACACCTCTAAACCCAGCGGCTCAGAAGGCGGAGGCAGGAGGATCTCAAGTTCGAGACCAGAGGCAGTCTGTGTAACTTAGAGAGACCCTGTCTCAAAAAGTAAAGAAGTGGGCTCGGGTGCAGCTCAGTGGTCCAGCACTTGCAGAGCATGCAAGTGCGAGGCCCTGGGTTCAACCCCCAGTACCGCAAAGACAGAGAGAGACCCCAGCCTCTGATCTGCTCCCTGCACCCAGCCTCACCCCCTCTTCTCTCCTACTCAGACCACAGGTCCAGCCATCCCAAACTCCTTGCCATTCCCCCAATTGCATCATGCCACGTGTGCCTCTGTCACCTTTTCTGTAATGGGTCCATCGCCCATCTCATCCTTGCTGTTTTCCTGGCTCACGGTGAACCTATCCTTCTGTAGTGGGTTGAATGGTGCCTCCTAAGATCTGAGGTCCTAATCCTCAGTGCATGTCACCTTACCTAGGAAGGGTTTTGCAGATGTGCTTAAGAATGTTGAGATGAACTGATGATTCTGAATTATCCAGGTGGACTCTGAATGGCTTCACACAATTGTCCTTATCAGAGAGGGGCAGAGAGAAAAGAGATACACAGAGAAGAGGAGGAGGCAGTGTGACCAGACAGGCAGAGAAGGGATGGACACAACCAAGAGTCAAAGAAAAATGCCACCAGAACCTGTTAGAGGCAAGGAAGGATCCACTCCTAGGACCTCCAGTGGGAGCCTGGCTCTAACAACAACCTTGACTGCAGTTCAGTGAAAGCAACTGTGAAAGGATACATTTCTTCTGTCTTAAAAGAATACATTTCTGTGGTTTTAAGCCACCATCACCACATTTGGGCTCATTTGTTACAGCCATGACAAGAAATGAACATGCTTTCTCCAGAGAGCCTTCCCAAACTCCCATTTCCTCCAAGCTTTAGCTAGGTGGCCCCAGCTGCCACCTGAGCTTCCATACTATAGACTCCATACTATAGACTACGGACTTCCATACTATAGTCCTCCATACTATAGAACTCCTCTTCCAGATGACAGAAACTCACCTGCTTCCAGGAACAAGCAAACCACATCAATTTGTGAACTGGGTAGAGACTGGTACAAACCAAAGGTCCCCTGTAAAGCACCAAGGACAGAGTGATAGGCAAAGGGCATGAAAGAGTACCAAAAGGGCCAGTAGGCTTATAGAGAATATTTGAACTAATTAGTAAGCTTACAATAAAACAGACCAGTACCTCCATAGATTTGTGAAACACAAGTGTTGGTGGTGCTCAGGAGTTGTGGAGTGAAAGTGCTACAGGAGTTGTGGAGTGAAAGTGCTACAGCTGTTCTGGAGAACAAAATCAGCTACGCATGTACCTGCCCTCCCACTCTTATGTGTGTTCCCCAAAGAGTTCCTCCCCCAGGTTCATCAGGGGAGTAAAGGTGGCTTTATCTGTCACAACAAGAGGCAGACAATGGAAGCATCTGTCCATGTGACCATAACTGGACTATGCAGTAGACACATCCTGCAGCACCCAGCCATGGTTAAACAATAAGATCCATATATCCGCACAGCAGGATGAGGGACCTTAGTACTCAGGCTGAGTCCAAAAATTAAAAACACAATGAAATCTCTGAGATAACATTATTCGTGCAAATTAAACTGTGCCCATGTTGTTGTTGTTAGGTGCCATCAAGTTGTATCCGACTCATAGCAACCCTCAGTGAGGGTTTTCAATGGCCAGCTTTTTCCGGATTGCCTGTGGAGTGGATTGCCATGTCCTTCTCCTGTTTTGTGGTGCTGAGAGTTGAACTCAGGACCTCAGAGACTGCAGAGCGGCACTCTTCCAACTGAGCTAAATCCCAGCCCAAACTGTGCCCATACAAACCCCTAAATATCTTACCAGAACACCTACAAGCAGAAAGATACACATCAGTGTATTAAGATTTTGCCTACGAAGAGAGGAAGATGGACATTGAAAGACAAAATAAATAAATAAATAAATGCAAAGATAAATTAGAGGGATTTTATGCTCACAAAAATATTAGAGTTGTTGGGTTAGGGGTGTAGCTCAGTGGTAGATTGTGTCTAGCATGCATAAGTCCCTGTGTTCGTTCAATCCCCAGCACCACAAAAAAATTTAAAACTTAGAAACTGATGGTGTTAGGATGATGGTATGTAGTTAAGAGTTTTTATTACCTTAACAATTTGCATTCCCGGATCATGTTTTTAAAATCACATTCATGCATTTCTCTTGGGTGATTTTGGAGGAAGGGAGGGCATCAAGGTCTTTGACACTGTATCTATCGATTCCGTGGTGGAGGCGTTGCCTGACATCAGAAGCTGGACATGAAAGGACAATTCCTTCCTAGAAGACTCCCTCTGTCATCAGCTGCCATGCCACAGGGAGGGATAACAGGAGATACTTGGGTTGCCAGTCCCAGCTGAGCCCAGCCTTGAAGTCATCCCATCTCAGGAGGCAATTGGATACATGAGTGAAGGGGCCAGGTTCAAAGTGAATTTCCCATCAGTTTGACCAGCCACCGGCCATTGGAGTTACCTCTTAGAAATCTCCCAAGCTATGGCCCCAGACATCATGGAGCAGAGTCAAGACATCTCTCCTGTGTCCTCTTCAAATTCCTGACCCACAAAATCCATGAGAATAATAAATAGTTGCTTTATGCCACTATGTTTTGGGACAATCTCTATCATAGCTGATATCATAGCCCATATCATGGGCAACCAAAACATACCTTATCTAAAGAAATGACTACTCAGCCCCTGCTAACTGTTTTCCCACGGAAATGGGTACCTAGATTGCTTAACTATTCTGATTTTTTCAAGAGAAGTGGAAAAATACAGACTTTTCTTCTGGAAGACCCTACTTCCAATTTTTTCTAAAATACAAATCTCATTTGCATTTCTCAGTTGGTCCATAAATCACAGATTCACAAACCCTTAAACTGTAATTAAGTACTGCTTGTGTTCCCCCAGAGGTCTGTGAGCTCACCTATCTTTATCCCTATGTCTCTTACACCTTCACAATCTAAAGACGAGTCTCCATGCCAGAGACTCAATCTCCCACCCCTGTCTCATGTCAGGAGACTTGCCACTCACTAGCTGCCTGACCTTGGGTTTCACCTCATTTCCCTTCACTTCCGAGTCGGGGCACCAATATCTACCTCTGCTGCTTCATGGGCTATGCTGAGGCTCATTTCAAGCAATTCTGTGTCTTAAGAAGCAATCTGTAAAGGACAAGTGGCATGAAAACGAAGTGGGCAAGACGGTAGCCCCAAGGATATATGTCCGTATTGTATCCCCAGAGCCAGTGAATATGGCCTGATTTGGGAAAAGGGTATTTGCAGAGAAGATCAGGTGGACCAATGGCCAGTGTCCATATGAGAGAAACACAGAAGGAGACACAGAGAGGAAAAACCTATGTGGATATGAAGGTGGAGATTGACGTGATGCAGCTACAAGACAAGGAACAATGGGAGCTACAAGATGCAGGAAGAGACAAGAAACAGAATCTCCTCCTAGAGCTTTTGAAGGAAACACAGCCCTTCCGACACCTTGCCTATGGACCTGGGGCCGGCAGAACCGGGAAAGAATAAATTGCCCTTGTTTATTTTTTCTCTCTTTATTGGTAAATGATAGTGGGTTGCAGAGTAATACAGCATTGGTTTTTTCCATTATGTAACTATTACATCATTTTGGGTTACGCTTTTATCTACTTACAAGGTTTATGAAGCCTTATGGCTAATATGTAGTAAAACTGAAATGCATATTTGGGTTATGTTCCCCTATTTTTCCCGTGTACTCATGAAGTTGTGTTGTTTACCTTGAGATTATCCTCTCCCCCTTTATCCCTCTACATTGATCCTCCTCCCCATCCCATCTTCCACAATCTTCACTTCCCTCTGCTAGTTCCCCCCTCCTTTCTACCCTTTATATTGTTCTTTCCTCACTTAGTTAAATTGTGCACCTTTCACATATCCACATATATAGGAGTTTTGGTTCTTTTAAGTAAGATTCAGCTCCCACATATGAGTGAGAACACATGGTATTTCTCTTTTTGAGCTTGTGTTGGTTTGCATTAGATGATGTTCTCCAGTTCCATCCCTTTTGCTGCAAATGACATTATTTCATTTTTTTAATTGCTGAGTAGTATTCCATCCTGTATATGTACCATACTTTTTATCCATTCTTCTGTTGATGGACACCTTAGTTGGTTCCATATCCTTGCTATTGCGAAAGTGCTACATTGAATATGGAGATAAGTTCCTTTGTTTTAAGCCACTCAGTTTGTGATCAGTTGCTACACAGCCACAGAAAATCAACATAATACATAAGTAGAGTACTCTTGGCCTCACCACTGATCTCTCTGAGCAGGGTATATGGTGCAGCTTTGCAACCTGATGTTGGTCATCAGGCTGGCTGGCCACTCTCGCTCAAATAGATCCCTCCCTGAAATCACCCCCTGCCCATCAGTCAGTAATGCCTGTGGGACTCCCACCATCCTGGGAGTGGTCCGCAAGGCTTGCATGGTTGGTTCCTATTCTCACCTCCCACGTGGTGATGAGCTCCTGAAAGTGGCGACTATTTCACATAGGAGTGGTCATTACCCAAACATCCTGGACCACAGTCTAAAATTGATAAACCTCAGGTTGTGTCCTAGACTTAGTGACTCAATAATCAGGGGTGGGAAGGTGAGAATTGATAAGAATCAGTACTTTGAAATAGCTCTCCAGATGTCTGCTATGCAGACAAAATTTGAAAACTATTCCCACA
Organism: Pedetes capensis; assembly: GCA_007922755.1. Taxonomy (NCBI): domain Eukaryota; kingdom Metazoa; phylum Chordata; class Mammalia; order Rodentia; family Pedetidae; genus Pedetes; species Pedetes capensis. Next base: position 36,425 of record VMDO01006413.1, read on the forward strand.
AGGAGTTACAGAGGCCTTGAGTCTGACAGCCACAGGCTCAACTTCCATCCTGCTCCTCACAATCAGTTAAACCTCCAGCAAGCTTCAGCTCTGTGTCAGTTTCCTCTTCTGCTAATGGGGTTAATAAGAGTGGCTCATCAGAAGGATGTAGTGAATGAGGGTTATGTGAACTCAGGCATGCAAATCACTTAGCACTGTTGTTGAGCAAATTCTGCAGATGCTGATAGTGAGGATGGTGATGGATGAAGGTGTTGATCATGACCCTGCCCCTCTTGGTATCAGCCCTGGGGGCCCCATATTTAGTATCAGGTGAGGTTTCTGAGTGGTCTCCTCAGTTCTGACCCATCATTCTCCAGCATGAGGCTCATGTTGCAAATTTCCAGTATAATCACATTTAATTAACAGAATCTGTATCACTTTCTCTAAGAAGGAGGAAAATCTAAAAGATGAGTATAATACTGACTTGAAGCCATCTCGCTGGGCCTTCCAAGATTGTCAAAAACAAAAGCAAAAACTTTCATATATATTCTTTTTAAGAAAAAAAGAAAAATATTGACCTTGTCAGTCCTCTACTTGAAGTCATTTGTTTTCATGGCCCACATGACCTACTTCTACCTACTACTCTCATTTCAACTTGGCCTTCTGCCCTTGAACATTTGCAGTTTCCCAAGAATTGTACAATTTAAATCCCCAATGCCTTTCTCTGCATGTGGTTCCCTCTGCTTCCAACACCCTTTCCCTTCCTTAGGTCACCCCACGCCTCTGAGACACTCCTATTCTTCCTGCAAGGCCTAGCCTAGTCATCACCTCCTCTAGGAAGCCTTTCCTGCCTCCCTTGCTTCACTTTAATTACCCCTATCCCACAGCCCTTCATTCCTTTCTCTGTGCCATCCTCTAACCCCTACCCTGCATAGTGTGAGACATCCACTGGCTGTGTTTATCCCTGGACTATGACTTATTAGCTTGTGTGCCCTAATCTCTCTGGACCTCAATACATGAATTGTTATAAACCTTAAGCAAGATAGTTCTTTCTAAGTATTAAACATGGTTCCTAACACAGTGCTTGTTAGGTGCTATTGAGTCACATTTGACACATAGCAACCCTCATAGGGTTTTAGGTGGCTAATTGTTTTGTCCTTCTCCCATTAACTGAAAATACTCACCACTCCCATTACTGTTCTTCAGAACAGTCTAAAAATGCAATTAAGATAACCTCTTCATTTTGCTGGGCTGGAATTTAGCTCAGTTGGTAGAGTGCTGCGCTGCAGTCTCTGAGGTCCCGAGTTCAATTGCCAGCACCATAAAAATGGAAGAAGGGCCTGGCAATCCACTCCCAAGGCAATCCCGAAACAGTCAGCCACTGAAAACCCTATGAGGGTCGCTGAGTCGGATACCAGACTCAATGGCACCTAACAACCACAACAACAACTTCATTTTGCTCTCCAGACAGCCACAGAAAACTTACAAAGATAATTAATGACTATATGTTTGAATCATAGAAGCCCAGACTTGGGAGCAACCTCAGAAAATTAGGTCTAATTCATTTTTTCACCACAGTAAGACATTACCATTATGATTTCAGGAGGAAACCAGAAGGAACTGTCCACGTGACTGAGGGACCCAGTACAAAACAAAACACTTTGCAAACTCCCTCCTCACAACTTCCCTGAGAAAGAGATCTAAGGAAAGAACCCAGAGCACTAATTTCTAGATGAAGAAACTGAGTCACAAGGGTTATGTGACCAGCCAAAGGTCATACAACAGCAAGAAGGGCCAGCCCACGACGGCCATGCTGGCTCCCCCTTCATATCATCAGTTGGCAAGCTCAAGAATAGGAAGGTGATGGGTCACAAAAACTGTTCTGGTGGGAAATGGATGTGAGGTGATAAACATGAAGTCTTGAGAACTCAGGTCCAGCCTTTTGCAGTTGTTCTCATTGAACACTGGTTATGCTGAACATTTGTTTATTTTAATTCCAGAAAAGTCTTGCAATAAGAATAGGCCGTTAAGCAGCTGGGGAGGTGGCATCACTTTCTGGAAATAGGGAGGGTCTGAAATCCAATGGACCATGGCTCAAATCCTGCCTCAGTCTGTCATTAGTTAGAAGTACTCAGACAGATCCAACGAGCTATAAGAACTTTGTCTTCACCTGTAAGTTGGGGGTAATGTTAATACCTCCCACAGGCCATCATCATTGGGATCTTAGAAGATGTGTGTAGAACCTTTGATATGTAATAGATACTCTATAAATAGCTAGTGAGTTACCACTGGAGCTGTTCAGAAAACTAAACGCAAACCCTCCAGGAGGAAATGCAAAGTGCTTTCAGGGACTGGCTTCAGTGTTAGAGAGATAGTGCCTAAAGGAAAGAAACATTGGTTAAGTGCCTGCTGTGTGCCAGGCACTGTGCTAGTATGTGACATGGGGACTCTCCTCTCTGAAACTGTCATCCCACTCCCAGCACCTGGGGGAAATCAGTAGATACCTATTGTTGTTGTTGGTGGTGGTGGTGGTAAATATGTGCGTGTGTGAATTAATTAAATCCTTGAAACATTGACAAATAAATACAATCATTTTCATCTTATAGATAAAAAAAGAAAGAGAAGCTTTGAGTAGGGAAATCACTTCCCCAAAGTCATATGGTTAGGACCTAGGGGAATCAGAGGACAGGGCCTATGTTAAAAAGTGCTTTTAGGGCCTGAGGGTGTAGCTCAGGGGTAGGGCACTTGCCTAGCCTGTGTGAGCCTCTAGTCTCTACCCTCAACACTGTGGGTGAAAAGATGGTGAAACTGAAAAGATGAGAAGGACACAGCTAAGTCAAGAGCTCAGGGAAGAGAATTCCAGGTAGAGGAAATAGCCATTAAGAATGGGGCAGAGGCTAGCATGCTGGAGGAGCAAAGAGAAAGGTAGTGTGCCTGGAGCATAAGGATGGGCCCAGGTACCAAAGTAGAGTGAGAGCATGCAGGAGATTCCAAGCTTCAATAATGACTTAGGATTCTATTCAATAAAGACTTAGGACAGTGGGAAGCCTTGAAAGTAGAAGAAAAAGGGTCACATTCACATTTCATCATGATGCAGTTGCAGAGAGATGGCCTGGAGGAGGGGTCCAGGCACAGAGACCAGGAGGCTATCATAGCAGAAGCCCAGGCCTAGGGCACTGAGACAGAGCAGAGGGGACAGTCTGGAGAAATCCTTGCTCAGTAGAGCCAGTAGACCATGCAGAAAGACTGGTGTGGAAGGTTAAGGAAAAGTCAAAAATGAACCCCAGTCTTCTAGCTTCTGGATCAAAGGCAGGTGGAGGAAGCTAGGCACAGTGGCTCACGTCTTTCATCCCAGGGACCGGAGAGGCAGAGGTAGGAGGATCACAAGTTCAAAGCCAGAGGCAGCCTGTGTAAATTAGTGAGACCCTGTTTCAAAACATAAAGTATTAAATGGGCTGGGGAGTATGGCTCAGTGGTAGAGCACTTGCAGAAAGCATGTGTGAGGCTCCAGTTTCAACCCCCCAGTATTGAAAAAAATAAAAAGGCAGTCTAGTTGGGGTATTTTTAGGATGAAAGGCTTATAAGACTTCCAAGTGGAGGTGTCCAGAGGAGGTAGGATAGCTAGCTGGGTGACCTGTCTTAGAAAGTTCCTCACAGGGTGCAGGATTCAAAGCCATGGGAATGTATAAGATCTCCATGGCTTTAAGTGGAGGATGAATGACGAATGGAAAACAGAGCATGAGAAGTGAACTAAGCCCTGCAGAGCATCCATATTTATAGGCTGCATGAAGAGGGAGAAAGAGAAGGAGCAATTGATAACAAGAGGGAAAACAAGGGAGTCTTCTATTTCAGAAACAAGGGCAATAAACTGGTATTGACTCGAAGGACACAGGAGTCTAGAATCAGGAGGTCAGGGCAACTTGGCTAACTGCCTCATTTTCATATGAGAATCTGTGGCCCAGGTAGAGGAGGTGCTCTCCCAAGATCACACAATGAGCCCTCAGAAGGGCTCTCTATCAATGAGAACTCGTGTCCAGCAGGGAAGTGGACTCTCTCCTCCCTGCCGTGGAAGGACACAGAAGCCAGAGGGTATTAGTGGTTGTTAGAGGATAGTTCTGGGGGGGAGGGGCAGGTGGCAGTGGAGGGAAAGAATCCTCACTCTTCTCTTCCTGACTGTAAGATTGAAGGACAGATGACTTTGTATATCTAGAATAGTTTGTATGTCCAGATTCCTGGGGGGCTCAGCTGTAAGGTTATAAAACGGATGATCTGAGCTTGGGGTATAGCTTAGTATAGAGTGCTTGCCTGACATATTCAAGGCCTTTGAATCACCACACATACACAAAAAAAGTCTAGAATAGATGATCTCAGATATAGCTAGAACATTTCATATTTCGGGATTCCTAAAGATCATTGGCACATGAATTTAAAAATAAAAACCCAGCTGGGCAGGGTGGCTCATGCCTGTAATCCCAGTGGCTTGGGAGGCAGAGGCAGGAGGATCACAAGTTCAAGACCAGAGGCAGTCTGTGTAACTTAGCGAGACCTTGTCTCAAAAAGTAAAAATATGGGCTGAGGGTGCAGCTCAGTGGTCTGGCACTTGCAGAGTATGCAAGTGCAAGGCCCTAGGTTCAATCCCCACTACCACAAATAATAATAATAATAATAATAATAATAATAATAATAATAATAATTGCAAATGATGAGATTGGTAAAAAAAATAGCATATTTAAATAAACCCATTTATGAAAAGCACACACCACAGGGGTACAATTTTGCTGATGCTCTCTGACTCTGCAAAGAGAGAGAATGGATTCGCAGGCTTCCATCGGTTCCCTCTCTGTGGTCTCACCATGACTCAGAAAGTATCCATAACTTGGAGCTGAAAGATTCTACATCTCCGACATCCCATAGGTCCAGGATGTGAAAGCCAGATCTCTCCACTGCTGAAACCACAAGCTTCCTATCCCCCTCAGGTTCGTTGGACCAGGACCTCTGTGTGAGCATTTGGAGGACAGAGTTCAGAGCCTTTGGTAAATATTGTCTTCATGACTTCCCTGGGAGGCCGGAGGGTGAGGCAATGCATCCCCAGTGCTTAGAAGGAAGCAGGGGAAAATAAGACCACAGAGAGCCCTCGGAGGGAAACCAGCAATGCCCGCCCAACCCTGGAAGGGAGCAACGGTCCTCTTCCACTTTTCTTCTCTCTGTTTCTGCATCTCCGACATGCACACTGGTTTTTTCTTTTTCCCTTCCTGACCCTTCTTTCCTTTCTTTCTCTTAGGTTTGCCTGCCAGGGCCACTGGGCCATTGTGATTAGTCCAAGGTACTATGAGTGCTATAGGCTCTGACATGACGTGGCTCAAATGTCCCCCAGCCATGAAGGAGGGAGGTACAGGTGCATGCAGGTGAAGATAAAGTATCCAGATGTGGGCAAGAATGGGGGAGAATCACAAGAGAAGCATTAACTCTACTTTCTTCAAAAATAACATTGGATGGGGAGCAGAAGAACATCGAGAAAGAGTGGCAGCATAGAATACAAGAGCAGGTTGGCTGGGCGCGGTGGTGCACGCCTGTAATCCCAGCAGCTGGGGAGGCGGAGGCAGGAGGATCACAAGTTCGAGACCAGAGGCAGTCTGTATAATTTAGCGAGAACTTGTCTCAAAAAGTAAAAAAATGGGCTGGGGGTGCAGCTCAGTGGTCCAGCACTTGCAGAGCATGCAAGCACAAGGCTCTGGGTTCAACACCCAGCACCACAAAAAAAAAAGAATATAAGAGCAGGTCAAGAGCCAACATGAGAAAAACAGGGTGGCACAGGGGCCCAGCAGAGGAGCAATGTTTTGACACCTCTAATTTGCACAGCTGTGTCACTTCCTGCAAAGTGCTCAGAAGCCAGATCCCAGGAGAGGGCTGTCAGACCAATGGGATTTAGGGTTTTGCTGAACAGTTGTGGCAAAAGGGTAGGAGGTCAACGGAAGCAAGGGCATTGATAAGAGAATCATTCTGCCGATCAGTTAGGAGACCAGTGATGCCTGGAGCTACTGAGCGATGGGGAGGAAGGCAGACAACAAGAAGCCAATGCCAAAGTAGGAGCTACTGGATGTGAAGCTTTCAGAGACGGAGGCTCTCCGTGCTGAAATTAGCCAGAGTAGGACTACACGGGTGGGCGGCTTTGGTGGAGGAGCGATGAAGGTCGTCCTGGACAAGGTCAAAGGCTGAAGAAGCAATGATGCTTCCTACAACGTTCTCAGCACACTAAGGTCAGGCGCGATGGTGAGAAAAGGAAAAGTGATGCCAATGGAAGATGCTGAGCCAGGACCGAAGTCCCCAGAGAATGGTGGGGAAGGCACAGCACCCAGGTTGATTTTGAGGTGTTGCCTGGGTGGAAGGCAGCTCAAAGCAGAGTCTGACAGTAGCCGTGGGAGCTAAGATGGAGGCAGCCCACCACTGCGAATCCACCCACAGAGACAGAGCTGTGGACTGTGGGGATGATGGAGAGCAGGTTCTTGGGAGAAAGCTGAGTCTCCCCTAATTGGGGAGAATCATCTCTTGAGCAAACCATGACACAGGATAATGAGCACAAGAGCAGTGGAAGATTCATGAGTAGGGGCAGGGGCAAAATACAGGAGACAGAGGAAATACAGAATGCACATAAGACATAATGATCTAGAACCTTTGTATTTGAAATTCAGGGACGAAATTCAGATTCATAAGACTTTGATGAGAGATGTACAGACATTATGTGTTTCTTTATATAAAAAAACGTACAAATACCACCAGTGAAGTATTCTTGTTAAAAAATCAAAGCCACAACCCAAAAGTCTATCAGCAAATAAATGATTAAATAAAATGTGACATAACCACAGAATGAAATTCTGACACTTATTGCAACATGGATGAAGCTTGAGAATTTTGTTGTTGTTAGATGCCGTCAAGTTGGATAGCGACCCTCATAGGGTTTTCAATGGCTGATTGTTCCAGGATTGCTTTGGGAACGGATTGCCATGTCCTTCTCCAGTTTTTGCAGTGCTAAGGATCGAACTCTGCCTCACAGCGTGCAGAGCAGCACTCTATCAACTGAGCCAAACCCCAGCCTCAAAGTATTTGCTATTTGGTGCCACAGAGTCATGTCCAACTCATAGAAACCCTCATAGGGTTTTCAGTGGCTGATTATTTGGGGATTGCCTCAGGAGGGGATTGCCACATCCTTCTCCTATATTTGCGATACTAAGGATGGAACCCAGGGCCTCAGAGACTACAGAATGGCACTCTACCAAATGAGCTACATCCCAACCATTGAAAACTTTAAGCTAAGTGAAATAAGCCAGACACAAAAGGACAAACTCTATGTGATTCCATTTATACAAAGTACCAAGAATAGGCAATTTCACAAAGACAGAAACTAGAATATGAAGTCTACCTACATTCAATATTTCAATTTTTGCAGTTACCCATAGTCAATCACAGTCAGAAAATATTAAATGTTAAATTACAGAAATAACTAAATTATAAGGTTTAGGTAAGTTTTATTATAGTGTATTGTTATAATTGTTGGATTTCGTTATTGGTTATTACTCATATCTTGCTGTGCCTAATGTATTAATTAAATTGATGTAGATACATGTATGTATAGGAAAAGTAGAACACACATAGGATTTAGTACTACATTCTGGCAGTTTCAGCATCTATTAGAGGTCTTGGAATATTTCACCTGAAGATAAGAGATGGCCACCGTATCAGATACGAGAGATATTTTGATGATTGTTAGGTGATGTTGAGTCTGACTCATAGCAAAGCTCATAGGGTTTTCAATGGTTGTTTCGGGATTGCTTCAGGAGTGGGCTGTCACATCCTTCTCCCATTTATGCAGTGCTGGGGAATCAAACTCAGGGCCTTAGAGAGCACAGAGCGGCGTTCTACCAACTGACCTAAACCCCAGCCCACACAAGGGATATAGAGGGTGAATTTACTGGGTATAGAATTTCTGTTGGGGATAATGAACAAGTTTTAAAATGGATAGTATAACAATTGCACAGCATGGCATATGTACTTAATGCCACTGAAATGTACTCTTAAAATATGGTTAAAATGGTAAATGTTGTGTTGCATATATTTTATCACAATGTTTTAAATTAAAACCAAATCTGATCAAGGTTCTGGATTATACTGCCAATTTATAGGAAAAACAGGAGGCAGCATAGGATGTTAAATAATACCATTGGGAATGTAATCAGAAAATTTCACAATTTGAAATGAAGGGGAAGCCTATAAATTAAAAAAGACTTAAAAATATATCCATATTTGTGCCAACATGGACGTAATCAGAAAATTTCACAATTTAAGAAACTCAACAAACCAAGCAATCTGGTTTCTTCAACAATAATAAAAATTCAAGGGAGAAAAAGGGAGATGAGGGGGAAAGCCATGAACTAAAAGAGACTTAAAATTCATGTCCACATTGAAGCAAAAGTGGATCAAAAAACACATGAGAGAATTTGAATACTGACCAAGGAATTGAGAATATTAAGGAAGAACCATATCATTGATTTATTTTGGTGTGATACTGACCTGGTAAGTATGTTTTTTAAAAAAAGAATCTTTATCTTTTAGAGATACATATTAGAACCTAATGTACATGATTTGCTTTAAAGCTGTTGGGGAGGGGGAGGTACAGTGTTGTAAGTAAAAAGAGTCTTCACAAAGCAAGATTGTCTGTCCATGAGCTAATAATTGATGAAGTTTATGGAGCTGATAGGTTTAGGCAGGTTCATAATATTAGTCTCTCCTTTTGAATATGTTAGAATTCTTCCATAATAAAAAGTAGGGAAAAATTGCACTTTTCATGGGCCAAAACTAATCAGAAATCTTTTAATGAATGTGAAGGTGTTGAAAACGTCTTGTGTTAAGAACAGAGTGGGGAAGGAAGACCAGGCAGCAAGAAGGAAATGGTTGCCCTGACATGGTCAGATGATTTAGTTGGCCCCAACATGACATAAGCAGCAAAGTGAGGCACATGCTACAAAAACTAATCCCACCTGAGACCAAGAGTCCGTAGGTTTGCTAAGGCACCTCTAGGAGCGCGGGTGCTCAGTGTCAACTTTATCAGACTATAAACTACTCCCTGCCCAGCTCAGCCTATGAAAGAAGAGACTCAGCTGAGGACACGTAAGGACGTAATGGTAGACATTTCAGGGATGCAACTTCTGTCTAAATAAGGGATTTGTACTCCATCAGAAAGTACTATGGGACATCACAGTGCCTTCAAGATTTTCCACTCTTATTCCTAAGCCCAGAAGAGAAGAACTCATATATCACTTCAAGTAGCAGCACAGACTAGAAATGCCTTTAAAGTTGTTTGGTCTTTAAGAAACATGCAAATTTGCATTCTGGACAATAATAACCCGAGCTGGTAAAGATGATGTTCTAGAAGCTGAAGTCACCAACTACTAACACATGACCACTCTGTATTGAGGTGTAAGAGGGAGATTTACCTCATGAAGGAACTCAGGGAGGGGTGGATGGAGCTTCTGCCCCTTCCTGGCTCTCCTCTCTTCAGTGAGGAGTTTAATCGCTATGAGCCTTAGTTGTACTCTGTGAAATGGAATTATTTACACTTATCTTACAGTGTTTAATCTGCCATTGAAAACCCTATGAATAGCAGAGAAGCACTGGCAGTAGTGTTTCACTTGTTCTACATAGGGTTACTATGAGTCAGACACAGACTCAATGTCACCTAACAACAACAACAGTGTTTAATGTCCAGAGGGGAGTCTCTACCTAACAATTGCAACTATGATTTATGGTTCATTTGCTGTGTATCCTGTACAGTCACTTCTGCTGTATTGCTTATTTTTGAAACATTACATTGTTCTGGTGCAATTGACATATTAGGAAACAATTTGATTACAATATAAATCTTGTATATATTTATGCCATATTTCATCTTCTAGAAACACTAGGGGCACCTAGCCAAACCAAGCTATGTAGGAGTATGCAAAACACACCTCAAACACCTCCTAGCTACCTTAGTTGGAAACACAGTGACATGTGTTATGAGCCATACCCACCACCACCTGCTATAACAATTTCCCATCTGATTTCAAACAACTTTCCTATCACCACTTCACAATAACCCACAAGCCACACCCCTTTTGACAACTATTTACACAAGTAAATTTTAGGTCTTTCTTAATAAGATAAAGACATATTTACATGTATGGAAATGTCTCCAAGGAACCCATTAATATGTACAATCAATATGAATTGATAATTATAATAAAAACAAATTTAAATGATAATGTAGTGAATTCATTTTAGTATATACACATTGCTTAACCATTTACTGTATAAGACTGCTACTGTTTTTGTTAGGCTGTATCCTTTCACCATACCTCTTCAGTCCCTATACTAAGCAAATAGTCAAGAAGTTGGACTTTATGAAGAATGAGGCATCAGCATTGGAGGAAAACTCATTAACAACCTGCATTGTGCAGATGACACAACTCTGCTTGCTGAAAGTAAAGAGGATTTGAAACATTTACTGAAGAAAAATCAAAGAATACAGCCTTCAGTATGGATTGTGACTCAACATCAAGAAAACAAAAAGCCTTACAACTGGGTCAGTGCTCAACTTCATGATACATGGAGAAAAGAGTGAGGTTGTCAAAGATGTTGCTTTACTTGGTTCTATAATCAACACCTGTGGAAGCAACAGTCAAGAAATCAAAAAATTCACTACATTGTAAAAAGCTGTAGGAAAAGACCTCTTTAAAGTGTTGAAAAATGAAGATGTCACATTGAAGACAAAGATGTGCCTGACTCATGTCATTGTATTTTCAGTCACATCATATGATTGTGAAAGGTGGACATTGAGTAAAGGAGACAGGAGAAGAATTGATGCTTTTGAATTATGGTACTAGAGACAGATATTGAATATACCATGGACTACCAAAGAAACCAACAGATGTGTCCTAAAAGAAGTGCAACCAGAGTGCTCCTTGGAAACAAGGATGGCTATACTACTGGATCTTATGCATTTTAGACATGTAGTCAGAAAGGACTAATCCCTGGAAAAGGACATCATGATTGGAAAAGTGGCATGTCAATGAAAAAAAGGAAGACCCTCAACTAGATGGATTGACACAGTGTCTTCAACAATGATCTTAAACATAAGAAAGAACTTGTAACTGGGACAAAGTCATGGAGTGTTTCAGAGTCAGACCCAGCTTGATGACACCTAATAACTATAACACACACACACACACACACACACACACACACACACACAGGTGGTAATGTTTCTGAATATTTTTCCCTAACCCTGTTTTTCCATAAGTTCTGCAGTTTTTGTTGTGTGATTTTGCATAGCGCAAGAATTTTTAAGAGCACATATGTCATGTTTTAGCAGAACTGGCCATACTAAGCAATTTTCATACTTTAAATTTTCCCAATAACTCAATGAGATAGACACTGTTATTATCCTCATATTGCTGCTACTATTACAATGATAACAATTAGGTAATTCTAGGATTGTGAAAAGGACCTGGGTCAGCTACTATGGCACTTTATTTATAAGCACACAACTGAATGGCCTGCAGCCGTAGCCCTGTGGTATCTGATCCTGCCAGATCTCGGAAGCTAAGCAGGGTCGGGCCTGGTTAGTACTTGGATGGGAGACCGCCCTGGAACACCAGGTGCTGTAGGCTTGGGAGAAGGACCTGGCAACCCCCTCCCAAAAATCAATCTGCCATTGAAAACCCTATGAACAGCAGAGAAGCACTGGCAATAGTGTTTCCCCTGTTGAACAGAGGGTCGCTATGAGTTGGATACCGACTCAACGGCACCTAATAACAACAACAACAACACAACTGAATGATGGATGATGGATTTTTGTCTGGGATGTATGGTTCCCTCTACTTCTCAGAGTTCCCAATTCAGAAGTGCTCTGGCCAAGAGGGTCACATCAGAGGCTTCAGTGCACCAGCCCTCTGGTTTCCATCAAACTGCCAGTCAGGTCCAGCAAGCCCGGGGCTGGCCATTCCCTCCTGACCAGTCTTGGGAGGTACCTCTTGGTCCTCCCTTCCCTCTGTGACTCAGGACCTTCACTACAATATCAATGGATCAATTTTCTGGAGAAGTTTACTACAGGTCAGCCAAATACTTTCCATAAAACATGCATGATTACTTGTGGCCCAGATGTCTGCAACATCTGTACTTCCTGTCCTATATTGTCTGTGAAAGGAAGGACCAGTATAAATTGCTGGAAAGGTCTTGCCATGAATGAAGATTTCCTCTGGATGCCCTCCCAGGTCTCTGCGGTTCTGAATGTCCTCAGTTCTGCAGGCTTCCCCCATGAAGAGCTCTGCTGAAGTAAGCGCCTTCATGAAAACAGAAGCTAAGAGGCTGGTCTATTCATAATTAGCATTGTGGATGGAGAACATCCCCATGCCATACACCACCCAGGTGCTGGGGGTGGAGTGCGTGGTCTCATGGACTCATGAAAACAACACAAGAAGCCTACATGCTTTAGACATGTCTTCAAAATAAATTGGGGGAAAGATGCCCATAATGTATCTCTTCATTCAGATCTCTAAGGTAGAAAATGAGAAGGTAAAATCTCAGCTTTGCTACTTTCAACACTTATCACCTGGAATTCTTTGGTTACCCTCTCTAAGCCTCAATTTTCTCTTCTGCACGTGGGGACGTGTGTATACGGAAGGATTACTATGCAGCTCACAACTATATGTCTTTAAGTATTTGGCACAGTGATACCTAGCATGGAAAGCATGATAGCGTCTCCATCTTTCAATTCAGTTAGTCTTGGTCTTCAAGTCAGCAAGCACTCAGCACAAGGGCCTCTCAATCACTGATTTCTGAATGGGAGTCCATTAAGAGGCCCTCCAATTACACCGGGAAGCCTCACCCTAGTCCCAGGCATGTGAATCAGGGTTCAGAACACAGGTGAGTAGCCTCAGGTCGAGTCTACCCAAAGGTGTTGGTATGAGATCACCTCACCAGTCTGCAGCCCCCCACAAAGCCCTGATGAGCCTCTGAAGTTCTGGGAGTGACGAAAACTAAATAATCACCTGCAGAGAGAAAGAGGCGACCCAAGTCACCTGCCCTTCCCCACCCAGGTCCCCATCGATCCTCTGAAATTGAGTTTTCTTTATCCCTGCTAAATGGTCATTTTGATCCATTAATCCACTTCCTGACTACGTGCCACATAAATATTTACTTGTTCGTTTCTTTTTCACCAGGGGCTAAGGAGGGAATGATTCTGACATCAATCAAATTTACAAAGGTTTTTTCTACAAAGTATAATAACACTTTATATTTCCAGCATTGTCAAGAAATGAGTTGTGAGCAGCCAAAATATGTTAGTTGAGGGCAGTGGCTTCAAGTTTGAGGCTGGACAAATTCACACACCAGAGAAGACCAAGCTATGCTATTGAAACTGGCCTCAGTCGTATTAAAAAATACCGAATGCACCATATATTGGATTCTTTATGTTACTTCTAACCTCTCTGTACCCCCACGTGTCTGTCAGCTTGTCATGCTATGGAGGTTATGAGTAGCTGTGATGGTAAAAGCTATGCCACACGGTATTTCAGATACCAGCAGGGCCCCCAGGGTGGACAGGCTTCAGCTGAGCTTCCAGACTAAGACAGACTAGGGAGAAGAACCTAGCAGCCCACTCCTGAAACAATTAGCCATTGAAAACCCTATGAGTAAGAGAGAAGCACTGTCAAATATAGTGCCAGAAAATGAGTCCCCTGGCTGGAAGATGGCTGGGGAAGAGTTGCTTTCTCAAAGTAGACTCAACCTTAATGACAGGAATGGGCTAACGCACGTGGGACCTCCTTTTGCTGATGTGGCATGACTCAAAATGAGAGGAACGTAGTGGCTGCAACAATGGGTTCAAACATGAAAAGATCATGTGCATGGCACGGTGTTAGGTAATGTTTCATTCTGTTGTACATAGAGTCACTATGAGTTGGATCCAATTCAACAGCACTTAACAACAACAACAAAAATCTCTCAACAACCTTTAGAAACTGAGGCCCAGTGAGTTTGAGACCAAATAGTGCTTACTTGCCTCTTTCTTGAGATGTCCCTTCATGACTTGATTGGATCCCCCACAGATTTTGGTTCCAAAGTCCTCAAATATGTTCATATAATTGTATTTATCCAAATCATGTTTATCAATCCATTTCATGTTTTATTAAATGCCTACCAAGGTGCTATTCGTTTCTTCAGTCTACAAATATATGTGGGCATCCTGGATAGGAAGATCCTATCTACTTTTGGGAATCTCACTGGTACCCATAACAGCTTGAGGCTCTCAAGAGCATATAGCCCAGCACACAAATCTGTCACCTCAGCTCTTAGGTCAGTGCCTGGCACACAACACAAACTCAGTAAATATTACATTGGCTGACTTGAGCGTGTGCGAGTCAGGTATGCCTTCTCCTGAGTCCTGATGTAGCCACACCTCCACCACCAGGCCTCCTCACGTGGACTTCATAGGGTCCTTCGTGATCGGTTTACTTCCTCCTTCTTCATCCTCACTGGCTCATCTGTCCCCTTTACACCCTAACTGTGCCAAGCCAAACAAACCTTAATCAAACAACATACTCCGAGCCCTCCCTGCCTTTGAACTCGCCCACCCATCTGGTTCAAAACTCCACCCTAAAAGCCACCTCCTCTGTGAAGTCTTCCCGACCAGCCATGGCAGAGCAAGTACACTCCCCTAGGTCCCTGGAGCACCTGGTGTGTACCTGCGTTTAGGCGTGACTCATGCCGCCATTGATGAGATCCTGCCACCTTTGCAACTAGGCTGTGAGATCTTTAAGGATAAGCAATGCATGCCCCTCACTTGCTTCCCCTCATATCTGGTAGCAAGCTTCAAGCGAAAGTAGTTAACTATGCAGTGAATGGCCTGCACACTGGACACTCTCTCACAAGCAAGAGAATTTGGAAAGCGGGGAAATGCCCCTTCTCTGATGTTTGTTTCTTTTTTCTTTTGTTTTGTTTTCAGTTCTTGGCTGCTTTGAGACAAGGTCTCCCTATGTAGCCCAGGCTAGCCTAGAACTCATAAATCCTCCTGCATCGGCCTCCAGAGTGCTGGGATTATAGGCACGTGTCATCACGCCCAGATCTGGGGCTTCTTTATAAGATTGAAGAACAGTTTTCCAATCACCCAATCTGACTTTTGTACATATTTTAAGTCACGTGTCCAAACCTAATGCTGTCACTGGCCAGGAGAATGAGGTCACCTTGACAGTTGAGACCAGTTCTCTCTCACCCTCTGGAAGACATAGCTTCAGAGGAGGGGAACAGAATCAGGACTCTATAAGTGCAGAAGGAGGATTATGGAGGGATTCTGTTGTTGACCCAGTGGCATCCATCTAGCCCTTGTGACTTATCCCTATGCAGACAAAGTCTTCTAAGTGGCACAGGTTCACTGCCCACGATGGAATTCTTGCATGGGGAAGACTTATCCCCAAACTGGCTGGTTTATTAGAGAGTTACCTGGTCACTTCTAGCTGGTTCTTCCTGAAGCAGATCCATCTTCCTCCAGGCCCTTCTGCCCACTCTAGATTGGTGCTGTGAATTTATTCAACTACTCAGTAGAAATATGTGGAACTCTGCCATGTGCCAGCTCTTGTACTAGGTGCTGGGGACCCAGGAAACCAGCCAAAGATGGCACCTCAATAGCTTAATCTTATTGCTCCCTCTCATTTGCTTTTTTCCTTCAAAATATGGGACAGGCCAGAAAGAGACCCTGTTTGTGTAGATGAGTAAATTGAGGTACAAATTAGCAATAGGACATTCCTACCAGAAAAGAAGCTCTCCTCAGGCACAAATGATCAGAAAGGCAACTAGCCAGTTAGAGGTCAAATTCTGAGTCCAGTCAGCTACAGACAATGACCCTATCTGAGTTCTATTCCATGACATAAGGTGGCAAATGAGGCAGAACAATAGTATCTCTGTGTCCCATTCCCTAAAGCACCATTTTCCAGACTGTGTTCCTATGAGATGTTCCTAGAAAGAGAAGGGTTCCATGCTCAAATAATTTTGTGAAATGCTGCCTACCAGCCTTGGCTTCCCTTGGAGATTCATAATTTACTATAATGAACTGAAGGCTCTGAGAAGTCCTACAAAAAATAAGGTAATTAACTCAGCTGGCAAAAGTTGTCATTGATCATAGAGCACGTTCTCATAACACCCATTCATTCATTAAATAAACAGTTACTGAGCATCTACTATGTGGCATGCGCTATACAGTTCTGAGCAAAATAGACAAAGTTCCTGCCTGCATGGCCTTCCTTTATAAAGTAATGCAGCTAAATTCCACATAACCCAAATAGTGCTTAGTTAGAGTCACAAAGATGAACAGGAAACTTTATGGTTCACTAAGTGTTCTTGTAACTAATTACTTAAATCAGTCCCCACAGGCATTATTGTCAATCCGTTCAGGGTGGCACAGATGAGAAGCATATCCAAGCCAACTTTCCTGATATTATCATCATCTATATGAACTGTCTATTTCAGATGATCCTTGCATGTATTAGTCAGATTGAGATGTAATAACAAAAAGCACCAAATTCTCAGTGGCTTAGAGTAACCATTTATTTCTGGTACACATTACATCATGATGGCTGGAGATCAGGAGCCCCCTCTGTCTTCTCCTGGTGTGATCCAGGCCAAATGAGCAGCCTTGTGTGGGATGTGCCACTCCCTTGGCAGAGGGAAGGACTCCTGAAGGCATGTTGCTGGGACAGGGCATATGCCACAGTCACATCTACTCACACAGCCATCCCCTGGACAAAGCAAGTTACCTGGCCACAACCCAAGTCCATCAAGGAGAAAGGGATGTGTTTTCCCCTTCTATAGGAGCCACTGCAAGCCACATTGCCCTGCAGGGAAGGGAGCATGGGTCATCCTCTTCTAGGGAATGGGCAAAGAGTGAACAACTGTGGGAGACAACATGGCAACATGGGGAAGAGTAGAGCACCCTGGAATGGAGTTATGAGGATAGACTCTGAAACCAGACTGACCTGAACTTGAACCCAGGCCTGCTAGTTATTAGCTGAGTGGTCTCCAGCATATTGATCAACTCTCCGATCCTCAGTCCCTTCATCTATACAATGGGGGTAAGTGTCTACTTCATAGGGTTGTGACAAAGACTTAAGGAGGTAAAACTTGAGTACGTTCTCAACACACTGCCTGCAAGAATAGAAAATATGTAGTGACTGCCAAATCGAGTCATGCCAGAGTTTTCTGATTTGAATGCAAATTCAAATCAGTGGTCTTCAAACTGGACCCCATTAAAACCCATGATTCTCAGCACTGCCCACGCCATTCCGACCTGCCCTCAGTGTGACAGCATCTCTCTGCCTAGAAAAGGCCACTGGGTCCACAGTGACAAGGAGGAAGGAAAACAAAGGAAAAGATAACAAGTGACAGTTTTGACAAGCTGTTTCTTTAGATGGTGCTTAATCATAGACAAGCCAGCCCCAGAGACATATGCAAATCACATGCCCAGGACAAGTAAATAGACCTTGGCCTCCTGGTGCCCAAACTGGCTTTGGCAGAAGAAGAAAAATTGCCCAGGAGTCAAAGAAGTGAAGGTCTGCAGGCAAGCAATCAGTGCAGAAGGTTCTCGCCTCTTATCTGCAGTCCGGGTTACCTGGAGGACAGGGTATTGTCACCCTCTCTACTGGGGGAAGAAAAATAACATGGCCTGGTGGGAGCTGACAGCAGGTGAAGCTCTCTCCTTCCATTGAGAGGACAGCTGGAGAAGCACGATGGGAAATGGCAGCTGTTACTTTAAGATACCGGGCTGGGATTTAGCTCCGTTGGTAGAGCGCTGTGCTGCAGTCTCTGAGATCCTGAGTTCAATTCCCAGCACCGCAAAAATGGGAGAAGGACCTGGCAATCCACTTCCAAGGCAATCCCAAAACAATCAGCCATTGAAAACCCTATGAGGGTTGCTATGAGTCAGATAATGACTCGACGGCACCTAACAACAACTTTAAGATACCAGGAGGGTGTACCCAGGATGGTAACAAATGTTTTGAGAAAGTAATAACAATACTCAGATGTGAAGATCAGCTTGGGCATAAAGAGTTGGGTAACAGAAACTGCAAGTGAATACTAAGAAGTATTACTCTGACTACCTGAACTCCATGTATGAAATGATTCCAGGTGAAGTCTCTTCCTTCCCACAAGTTCTGACCCAAAGGGACCCAGGTCACATATGGCTCCTTCCTCTTTGATGAGGGTGGCTGAGCTCAGCAACATGACCTTGTCCCTTATGCAGACTGCACCAAGGTCATTAGCAATGGAGAAGTTGTCTCATTATCTTCAGTGATTCCCAGTGCATCCTCGGTACCTAAGAAGTAGTGTCAGAAGGATGTCAGGGAACCCTGAGACTCCCGGACCCTGTTCTCTCAGAGAGAGAGCTCTCCTGTTTCTGTCTCCAGTATCTTCCATAAGAAGGAGCTGGGCATGGAGGCAGCTTCACCTGAGCCCCACAGCCTTTGCAGAGCCTGGAGGTTATAAACACAATATCTTGCATCTGCCAGGCTGGCTCAGATCTGAACTACAGGACCCTGAGCAAGTTATGCCCCATAGATGAACATTGATAAAAAAAAAAATAAGGATGTTAATATCAGTTAGTTTTTGGTTTTTCCTCCCTCATCTATCTTTGTAACTCTCTTGATCACCCTCAGACAGGTGACGGATACAGCATGCTCTGCATTGAGACCTCACCTGGAATCGCTTCCTACATGGAGTTCAGGTAGTCAGAGAAATACTTCTTAATGATCATTTTCACTTTGTGTCACTCAACTCTTTATACCTAAGCTGATCTTCACATCTGAGTATTGTTATCACTTCTTCAAAACATTTGTTACCATCCTGGGTACACCCTCCTGGAATTTTACTGGTATTTTAAAGTAGCAGCTGCCATTTCCCATCAGGCTTCTCGGGATGTCCTTGCAGTGGAAGGAGAGAGTTTCACCTGCCATCAGCTCCCACCAGGCCATGCAAATTCCTTTGGCCAGTAGAGTGTGAGGAGAACCCTGTGCCACATCCAAGACGGAGCAACAAGAGGCATTGGTCATGTCCGAAATGTTTGAATGAGGCTGAATTCAAACAGAGAAAATGGCGGAACAGAAGGATATGAATAATGTGCAGGCTAGATAGGAAAGATGCCTTGGCTTTTCTAAAGTTACTATGGCCAGGGCTGATTCAGGAAAGGAGGTGGTAATTGTTGAAGAGATAAGCACCAGTAAAGGGAGCAATAGGAGAAATCCCCTTGGGATGAAGGAGTTGTCCAGAACCCTTTCAACTAAGGCTCCCAGGTGTGAAATGGCAGATTCATTTAAAACACTTTCCTTTGAAAACCCAGGGCCTCCAACATACCCTGATGCAAGAGGGTAGGGGACACTCAGCCTGAGCATACAGAAGCCAACATTGCAACTGTAGTTCAGAAGGGTGAAACTACTCCTGAAGCTAGCAGCAAAGCTTGACATCGTCCATGTGGTGTTGGGTTTGTAGGCATGAAGAATGCAAGAGTTAAGGGATCATAGAGGCTGCCACCAAAGTTCCAGAGCAGGCGATGTGTACCAGGGTCAAGTGTCCCTGAAAGGCTGATGCATGAAACTTTGAGAGTGGAGCCTAAGAAGCAATGGAGACCCCAGGATGTTAAAGATGCCAGCACCCTGAAATGTCTCCTCAGGGAAGATGATGATAAGAAGTAGAGACATTCTTTGAGAGCCATATGTGTTGCATATGTCAAAATGATGGGCATGGAGACATCAAATCCTTTTTGGCCCAGATACTAGATGCCAGATGCCAGATGATGCCCTGTGTGCCAAATGACAGACATGGAGCCACAGGACTTATTTGTCTGGTGGGTTCAGTCTTGCTATGGACCAATCTTTCTTTTTTGTGCCCCCATTCCTCCATTTTGGAATAAGAATAATCACTCTGTGCCATTGTATGTTAGAAGTATGTAACTTGTCTTTTGTTTTGCAGGAGTCAACAATTAAGTTGTCTTGAGTCTCAGTGGAAACTTAGGACTTAGACTTTTAAATGTAATTGAAACTGTTAAGATTTTTGAGACTCTTAAAGTTGGACTTAATGTATTTTGCATTATGAGATGGCCATGGACCTTTAGGGGTCATGGGCAGAGAATCATGGTTTGAATCTAAGATGTCCCTCAAAGTTCATGTGTTTGAAAGTTGGGTCTCCAGCTGGTGATGCTGTTCTGTGGGTTTATGAAATTTTGGAGGTAAGTTCTAGCTTTATGAAAGTCGGTCATTGAGGGTGGGCCATTGCAGATTTTTACCTCAGATCTATATTTTCGGTCACTCTCTGGTCTCTGCTTCTGATCTGTCATACTGTGAAATTATCTGGCAAAGGCCCTGCCACCTACTTCTGCCATAGCTGTTCTACCACCATTATGGACTGATTCTCTAACCATGAGCCCCCCATAAATTTGCTTAGCCAGTTTATTTGCCACAGTGACGCGCTGGCTGAGTAATATAGTCCCTGGGTGACCAAAATGATCTGAGCATCCCTACCAATTCCCCATGGGCAGGTAGCATGAATGAAAAGTAAGCCTTTGTGGTTATAAGCTGTTGAGCTTTGGGGGATTATTTGTTATTGCAGCATGGCACAGGCAGCCCAGCTGGACAGAAGGCTGTGCAAGCTCCACAAGCTGGGAACACCTACTAGAAAGATGCACAGAAGTACCTGCAGGAAAAAGTCATTTACAACAGATGGTATGAGAGCTGGAGCACCTCTCTCTCTCTCTCTCTCTCTCTCTCTCTCTCTCTCTTTCTCTTTCTCTCTCTCTCTCTCTCCCTCCTCTCTCTCCACTACTGTCATGCAACAGAAAGAAAGAAAGAAAGAAAGAAAGAAAGAAAGAAAGAAAGAAAGAAAGAAAAGGAAAGGAAAGAGAAGAGAAGAGAAGAGAAAAGAAAAGAATAGAATAGAAAGGTATTTTTCCCTCTGAAAAAAGCAATTTCTACCTATGGGGGAAGATGGGCCATTTTTCCTTCCTGTTAACTCTCTAAAAATCCACAAGATATGTAACCACACATATTTGTTAAGTGTTCTTGTGTGCAGAGGCCAAAGCCAAGGAATGCAAGTCCACTTTCTACCAACAATTCCAGGAGATTGCCGTTATTGTCATCACTCCCATTCTACAAATGATGAAATCAGAGTTGAAAGAAAGAGTTTAAGTAACTAGCTCTAGAGCACATAGAGAGTGAGGTTAGAAGCTATGATTCAAGGCTAGTCTCTGGTTCCACTCTTGCATGTGCTGCTACCTGTGTCCTAGAGCTGAGGACAGCTCCAACTGTGAAGTCTGAGAAGCCAGAGCACGTGCTTCTTTTTCCCAGGATCCAAGTGAGTCCATGATGGGAAGACATCTTGTCCTATCACCCAGTTCATCACTAGTGAACAATTTCACCAGCAGAAGGGACAAGCGGAGGAAGATCCATACACTCCCAGTTATTCTCCTGCCTTCACTGCCCTCCATCTCCTCAGGCTCACCTCTGCCTCTTGGCAGCAGCTACATGAAGATGCTGCAACTGTAAGAGCAATGGCAGCCCTCACTATCCCCTAGGCAGCCCCAACTGGGCTGGCCCAGTCTTAAGGAATAAGGGGGAAAGGGTGGGGGTCTAGACAAACAAGCCTGCAGCTGTAGCCCTGTGGCATCCGATCCCGTCAGATCTCAGAAGCTAAGCAGGGTCGGGCCTGGTTAGTACCTGGATGGGAGACCGCCTGGGAACACCAGGTGCTGTAGGCATGGGAGAAGGACCTGGCAACCCCCTCCCAAAAAAATTAATCTGCCATTGAAAACCCTATGAACAGCAGAGAAACACTGACAATAGTGTTTCCCCTGTTGTACAGAGGGTCGCTATGAGTCGGATACCGACTTGACGGCACCTAACAACAACTAAGACAAACAAACAGCAGAAATCAGGGCGAAAGAAGACCCAGACCAGCCATTCACTATCCTACCTCTCTACTTTGACACATGGTCTTTTCTGTCTGTATGACACTTTCTTCCCAATACCTCCCTTCATCTTCACTTTTTTTATTTTCTGCTGTGGTGCTTGGGAGTTCAACCCAGGGCCTTACACATACTTTACAATGGCTCTACTGCTTGGCTGCACCCCTAGCCCATTTTTTGTTTTTCCTTTTGAGACAGGGTCTCCTTAAGTTACACAGGCTACCTCTGGCCTGAAACTCACCATCCTCCTGCCTCAGCCTCCCGAGTCACCAGGATTACAGGTGTGTGCCACAGTGCCTGGCTCATCTTCACTTTTTGGGCATCATCTTCCCAGCTGGTCTGAAAAATGAAGCCCAAAAAGTACATTTTACTTATTTTCGTATCTCTTAAACCCACTCCAGTGCCTAGCACACAGTGAGTGCTCTATGAATACACAAATGAATACGATAGCTCAATGTTCCTACATCCTGTTATCCCCTCCAACATGCTTGGACTAGTGTGCTTCTCACCAAAGCTGAGACTTAAGCAGGGCAGATTTCATTGCCTTTACAGAGGAGAAACCAAGGCCCACAGATTTCAAGCGACTTGGCTAAGATCACCAGCAAGCAAGTGGTACAGCCAGAAACCAGACCACACTAAATACACAGCAAGAACACAATCAACGCCTCTTGAGGACACAAAAAGAGAAGACAAGAGATGGAGAGAGAGGGTAGCGACAAAAGTGATTTGGATCCAAACCTAACCCAATGGTCTACCTATGATAATTTGGCAAGAGTAATAGAAAGAGGGGGCTGGGATTTAGCTCAGTTGGTAGAGCGCTGCGCTGCAGTCTCTGAGGTCCCAAATTCAATTCCCAGCACGGCAAAAATGGGAGAAGGGCCTGTCAATCCACTCCCACAGCAATCCCGAAACAGTCATCCACTAAAACACCCTAAGAGGGTCGCAATGCATCAGATACTGACTGGACAGCACCTAACAACAACAACAATAGAAAGAGGCTGAATCCATGATGGTTTGTACAGCCCGAGACAAGTGGACACATTTTCTCCTTGGTGAATTCTCAAACAGCGCTTTTGTTAATGTCATGGGGCTGTAATAAAGATAGAATGCAATTTAGATATGCATATTCTCTTTGTAACCATCCTTCATCCACCCGCCTTGGAGGTCAAGTACAGTTTAATTTTCCTCCATGTCTGTCCCTTGGGTTCAGTCTCCCCATCTACACTGTACCTCCTGTAACTTCCATTCACCAAACCATGGGAAAGCCATGTGTGCAGACACAGGAAAAGTAAGGTGATTCGCCTCTGTGAGAACAAACCAGGGAAAGCTTGTCGTCACGTTGCTGTTTCTCTGCTGCCCAGCCTTGTCCACGCTTCCACAGACACATGCACTTGAGTGCACTGGTGTAGATTCCAGAGAATTCCTGATGGGTCTGGAGAAATGACTGCTTGCATGGAGGTTTGCAGCAGCCTGAGCAGCCTGATGCCTGAATCTTTGGAATCATCTATTTTTTATGTGTAAATAAACTGTGGGAGGAAAGGAGAAGGCATCCATACAATTTTAATGAACAAGATTCCCACCGGTCGTCAAAAGAAAACAAAAGGTAGCTTAACGGGCACAAGGAAGCTGTGTTTCTAGTGATTTCTCTACTCAGCTCTCCTGGGAGTTGGCTTCTAAATTAAAAAAAAAAAAAAATGATGCTCTGTGTATATTTTTTTCCTGTCATTTCATTGTCTTTGATCTCGCATTTCCTAAGAAAAAGCACTTAACCTCCAGTGTCAGATCGATGTTGGAAATGCATGCTTTATTTTTAGATCTTTTCTAGAGCATAGAAATTCTGTGAATTAGGCAGAATCGGTTTCTTGACAGTCAAACATCAGAGTGCATTCAAATAACTCATAGACTTCAAAACTACTGGCTAAATCCAGACATATAACTGATTGTTTTGTCAACCATTAATGAATGATTTTTGAGGTTATCTAACTAAATGTACTCGGCATGATGTTTTAAAGCCGGTTGATACAAGGATACTATGTGGGTTCTCCCTGCACGGAAGCGGCAGATTCTCCCCTGAGTTCCCCCGAAGGGAGGTGAGAGGCCCCTTGGTGACACAAGCAGTCTATCATGAATCTGTTTGAATTCCCTTTTCAAGTGAATGAAGTGTATTATGTTGCCTGGAGGATACTCCATCATCCATAATAAATATTCATCCGCATCTATCATGCACTTGAGCTGCATGACTGATGAACTCCGGCTCCTGAAATGAATGGGGAACTCACCAAGACAAATGTCACCTTTCAGTGCTGTTCCTACAGATAAATTGCAGTTAGATTTAAACAAAGTCAGTAATTTCATGCTTTCCAACTGGTGCCCGATTCAGCCCAGACAGCCCCCACTCCCTGTACAAGGGTGCTAATGTCCAATTTGATTAGTGGTGTTTGGGCAATCTCTACCAGAATACGGTCAACCATTTCTACTCAGTCAGCTTAACTGTTGAAATACAATTAAGCTAAATATACTTCCCTAGATCTTTATGCAACTTGGCCAACTTACAATTTGAGGTGCTTCATTCATAGTTGGTAGGAGTTTATATAGGGACCGATCTTTTGAAGAGCCATTTGGCCCCATGCCATAAAAATGCATTTCCCTTTTTGATATAGGAATTTCCTACCTACAGATGATTCCAAAAGCTTTGTAAGGGAGCAATTTATCTCCTAGTCCTCTGGTCTCTTTTTATGGAGGCAAATTCTACATTCTAAAACATACGGAATCCTCTATCTCCTGCTGCCCTGGTGGGATGGAAAGACTCAGTTTTGGGGTGGATTTGAGAAAAGGAGACAAACAAGAATGTTCATACAGCTATTAGATTCCCTTTCTCTATGTTGCCTTTGAGGAAAATTGGTTTGTTCTGCCTGAACAAGAAGAAAGGCCGTATTGGTCCATTTTCTGTTACTATAATAAAATGCCTAAAGCTGAATACTGTGTTAAAAGGTTTATTTATCTCACTGTTTTGGAATTTTAAGGGCATGGTGACAGCCTCCATTCAGCTCTGGTGAGGATCTCTTTATCTACGACATCATTATGGTAGGAATGTGTGCAAAAGCAAGAAGTCATATGGCAAAACAGGAAGCTAGAGAGGGATTGAAGTGTCAAGCTCACTCATTCATAACCACTCACTCTCAGAGGAACTACCTGGGGTCCCAGCAGAGATGCACCAATCCTTTCTGAAGCCAGCACCCCCACTAGCTTCAGCACTTTGCATTAGGCTCTGCTTCTTAAAGTCCTTCCAATCCCTCACGCCATAAAATTGGGACCCAACTTCCAACCCAGGCACCTTTGGGGGACACACTCAAACTGTCTCCAAATCATAGCAAATATGAACTTCAATTTAGGGGGAAAGTATTAGGGAATATATATATTTCAGATCTTATTCTCCATTCATCTGGCCCAAGCATCTCTTGTAGTAGGTCTTAAGAAAGGAAAGAGAGTGAAAATGTTCATATATTAACCCCCATCAAACATCAACAAACTTCAGACTCACATACTGATTGTGAAGTTATTTATTAGCCAGTGATAGAAAAGTTTTATGAGCATAATCCATTCAATGTCATGAACAATAATAAGCATCCAGTATAAATAATACAACTATAATGTCTAGAATTTACTTAAAAATACTAAAGCAAAAAATAGAGAAATAGATAAGATAATCCTGTCATTTGCCTTTAACAGATATTGATAATCATTATACTCTTTTCTCTAAAAATAGCCATGACAACAATGAGCTGTGGCCACAACTTAAGTTCTACATGAACTATTTGAATACTTACTTTATGGGAATATTCATCCATTTTTCAAATATGATAATAAAGGTTGTTCTTTATCTACAAGGAAACTTTTGAGGCTTGCAGTATGGCAGAATGGGCAAAGCTTATTGATATTACCTAATTTCATAGTATGTACTGAAATATTTATATCTGTAAAGTCTTGTGGAGTATACATGCAGGATATTTTCCTTTTTTTTTTTTTTTCTTTTTTTTCTTCTTACTATTTCATAGAAATTGTTGTTGTTAGGTACCTTCGAGTCAGGTCCAACTCATAGTGATCCTATGTACAAAAGAATGAAACACTCCCCAACTCTGTACCAGGCACACAATCTTTTTTATGTTTAAGCCCATTATTGCAGCCACTGTGTCAATCCATCTAGTTGAGGGTCTTCCTTCTATTTGTTGACCTGTCACTCTCCAAAACATGATGTCTTTTTCCAGGGATGATCCCCCCTGACTACATGTCCAAAACACATAAGATGCAGTCTAGCCATCCTTGCTTTCAAGGAGCACTCTGACTGCACTTCTTCTAGGATGAATCTGTTGGTTCTTTTGGCAGTCCATGGTGTCTTCAATATTTGTCTCCATCACCATAATTTCAGGGAAGTGGGAATCAATATATTTCCCCCCAGCATTGCCCTCCTGCCCTGCCCCTTGTATTGAGACAGGGTCTTGCTCTGTAGGCCAGGCTTGCCTTGAACTCATGATCCTCTTGTTTCTGCCACCAAGGTACTGGGATTACAGTGTGTGCCAGTATACCTGTCTTCTTTACCTTCTCTAAAATAATACAGGTAAACTGTTCTCATGTGAGTTTGGGGAGAACATTCTAGCCCTTTTGACTTACAAAATATAAAAGCAAAAATTCTAACACATAATTCAGCAATCATACCTTTTGGTCTTCAGTCAAATGAATTGAAAACTTAAATCCACACAAAATCCTGCATATATATATATATATATATATATATATATATATATATATATATATTTGTTGTTGTTTTTAGGTGCTGTCAAGTCACATCCAACTCATAGCTACTCTCATAGGGTTTCAGTGGCTGACTGTTTCGGGATTGCCTAGGAAGTGGATTGACACAAACTTCTCCCATTTTTGCAGTTCTGAGAATCAAATGCAGGACCTCAGAGACTGCAGAGCAGGGCTTACAAACTGAGCTAAATCCCAGCTCCATATATATACTTCTCACAGTTTTATTTAGAATTATTAAGGTTTGAGAGTAACCAAGGAATCCCTTAGTAGGTGAATGTATAAATGAACTGTGGTATATCCATACAATGGAAATACTATTCAGCAATAAAAATAAATGAGCCATGAAAAGACATGGTGGAGCCTTAAATGCATATTGCTAAGTCAATCTGAAAAGGTTACATATTGCATGATTCAAATTATAAAACATTCTTGAAAGGCAACATGGTGGAGACAGTGAAAAGATCAGAAGTTACAGTGGTTCTGAGGGAGACAGGGATGAGCAGATAGAGCACAGAGGGTTTTTAAGGCAGTTCGACTATGATACTATAAGGTTGGATGCAAGTCATGATGCGTTTGTCAAGAGGTATAGAATGGGAGTTGGACATAATGGTGCATGCCTATAATCTCAGCACTAGGGAGGCAGACACAAGAGGAACAAAAGTTCAACGCCTGGTCTATGTAGCAAGACTCTGCCCCCCTCCCAAAAAAAAAGGGAGAGAGAGAGAGAGAGAGAGAGAGAGCTATAGACATAGAGCAGAATGAAATTATGGCTTTTGCTGGAAAATGGATGAAACTAGAGGTCATCATTTTAAGCAAAATAACCCAGACCCAGAAAGACAAACATCACGTTTTCTCTCATATATGGATGTTAGATTTCAATATATATCCAATATTAAAATATATAGGTCATGAAAGCAGAAGGGACCTATTCAGGTAAAGAAAATGGACTAGAGAGAAGGGGGAGGGGAAAAGAAGAAAGTGTGATGGGAGAAAGGGAACGAAATATCACACATTTTGTCCTTAAGACAAAATCTGGATGGATGGAGAGATAGATAGATAGATAGATAGATAGATAGATAGATAGATAGATAGATAGATAGGCAAGACATTCAAGTAGAAAGGGAAACACTGGTGGGGAGGATGTGATTAGAGGTAAAGGGGATGGGGTGAGGAGTCATGAGTGGTAATGGGAGAGGTGAACATGAGTAATGTACAATTATATGCATGTGTGGAAAAGTCACAATGAAACCCATTAAATTAGTAATAAAATATTACACTGGGGAAAATGAGCTATACAATGTACAAGATTCATCAATTGTAACAAATATATCACACTAATGCAAGATGTTAGTAACAGGAAACTATGGCACTAGGGAGGTATGAAAAACTCTACTTTCTGCTCAATTGTTGTCTAAATCTTAAATTGTTCTAAAAAAATTATTTTAAATAACAATGATTCTAAATATTGATAAATGTATAACCTCTGCCACCAAATATACATACATAGGTGGCATCCAAAATGGTTAAGCGCAGGCCAATTCACCCAGCCATGACTGTCAGTGTGGGTGGGACCATGACGTGGAGTCCAGCCCTCTGCCAAGGTATCCTTAGCCTCATTTCTCTGATGTGTTCTTTTCATGGCCAAGGCCAAAAAATTGCTCAATGGCATCTGAATTTTCACCTGCTTAGATTCTGCCTGCTCTCCCACTTCCTTTTCTTTCAGTAAAACTTCCTATGGTCAAAAATAAGTAGGACTGTAAAGCATTTGACAGAATGCAAAACCAGACAACTCATACATTCAACAATGAGACTAATTTATTAAAGCTAAGGAACCCATGTTCCTTGCAGCTCTGTTCACAATAGCCAAGATATGGAATCAGCCTAGATGCCCATTAGCAGATAAATGGGTTTTTTTTAATGTAGTGAGTCAGGGAATGTAGGGCAGTGATAAAGTGCTTGTTTAGCATACCCCAAGCCCTAGGTTCAATCTCCAGCACTCAAAAAAAACCTCATATTTTGCATATATATATGTATATATACATATGTATATGTATGAGTGTGTGTATATATATGTGCACATATACATATATATGTATATGTATATATATATTCCACACATATATATACATATATACATATGCATGTATATATGGAATTCTTTTCAGCCATAAAGAAGACTGAATTTGGTCATCTGCAGGAAAATGAATGGAACTGGAGATCATATTAAGGGAAGTAAGCTGAACTCAGTGAAACCAATATCACATGTTCCAATATGCAGAATCTAAATCTGAAAAAAGAAATCCTGTATGCCTGAGACTTGAAAGTAGAAAGGGGACTATGTAGAGGAGGTAAGGGAATAGTGAGCGGGGAGGAAAAACGGAGGGGGTAGGTGACAGGTTGAAAAAGAGCAAAGTACACAATATAATCGTATGAAAATGCCATGATGCGGGGCGTGGTGGCACACACCTATAATCCCAGCGGCTCGGGAGGCAGAGGCAGGAGGATCGCAAGTTCAAGAGCAGAGGCAGTCTACGTAACTTAGGGAGACCCTGTCTCAAAAAGTAAAAAAATGGGCTGGGGGTGCAGCTCAATGGTCTAGCACTTGCAGAGCATGCAAGCAGGAGGCCCTGGGTTCAACCCCAGTACCACAAAAAAAAAAAAAAAAAGCCATGATGAAATCCATGATACAGTTGTTGTTGATATAATTGTTAGATGCCATCGAGTCAGTCAGACTCATAGCAACCCTATGTACAACAGAACAAAACACTCCTCGACACTGCCAGGCACAAGATCTTTTTATGTTTAAGCCCATTGTGGCAGTCAGTGTATCAGTCTATCTAGTTGAAGGTCTCCCTTATTTTCGTTGACCCGCCATTCTCCCAAACATGATGTCTTTCTCCAGGGATCAGTCCCTCATGACATGTCCAAAATACCTAAGACCATTATATAGTACATAAAATAAAATAAAATAAAATAAAATAAAAACCTAAAAACCTAAAAACCTAAAATAAAAACATAAGCAACTCAAAATGCTTATGTGGTACTGAATTCAAAATGGAAAACATAAGGATACAAAATCCTTTGGACATGAAACAGTGATGAAAGTGTCCTCAGAACTGAGTATTATGGTCACTACCTGATTCTATACACCAGTGGTCATAAATTACATGGAATTTGATTGGCATTACAGTTAAAATTGCCCTTGAAAACATGATGGAAAAAATACAGAAAGAAACACTCATAAAGCATTAGAGTTGGTTAAAATGCCAGGCTTATGTGTGATTATAGCATGCCTACATGACTTTGATTATTTAAATGTATTTTTTGGAAGTGGGTCATTGATCACTTTACTGTTGAACAATGGATGATTATATGCAAGTGCTATGCAGTCTTAGGGAGTGAGTCTTTGGGTGTGGCAAACATCTTTTATGTCTTGGAATGAAAGATAAAAATGAAGAAATTAAAGCCAGAAAATTTGCTGGCTTCCTGTCACTAGAGGAAGCAGAGCTAAAATCCAAAGCCCAGGTCTTCATTTCCTTCTTAGGGGAACAGCTTTCTTCCTGACTCTACCGTGCCTCATGGAAATTCTTGTGTATAGACCCCACTGGACTGTGAGCAATGTCCATCTGATTACTCTTTCACCAGTACCCAACCTAATCGTTAATATACAATGTTGTTTTTGTTGTTGTTAGGTACCGTCCAGTCAGTATCCAACTCATAGAGACCCTGCATACAACAGGCAAGACACTATTGTCAGTGCTTCTCTGCTTTCATAGTGTTTTCAATGGCAGGTTGATTTTTGGGAGTGGGTTGCTGGGTCCTTCTCCCAAGCCTATAGCACCTGGTGTTCCCAGGCGGTCTTCCATCCAAGTACTAACCAGGCCTGACCCTGCTTAGCTTCTGAGATCTGATGGAATCAGACACCACAGTGCTACAGTTGCAGGCTAATATACAATGGGTACCCAATAAATGAACAAATTAATTCTATTAAATAGTCGCTGAGCCGGGAGCGGTGGCACACGCCTGTAATCCCAGCAGCTTGGGAAGCGGAGGCAGGAGGATCGCAAGTTCAAGACCAGAGGCAATCTGTGTAACTTAGCGAGACCCTGTCTTTAAAAAAACAAAAGTAAAAAAAATGGGCTGGGGTGCAGCTCAGTGGTCCAGCACTTGCAGAGCATGCAAGTGAGAGACCCTCGGTTCAATCCCCAGTACTACACACCCAAAAAAAAAAAAAAGTCACTGAGGTTATCCTATGATTACCCTAGAGGTCTTTGCCTTGATTCCTCACCAATTGTAAGTTCTTTACAGTCAAGATGACTTCAACCATACTGGATTCTTTGACAGCCAAGATAACTTAGATTCTTTCAGCATCTTCCCAAAATGCACAGGCTAGGTAAACTACCGATGATTTGATTGATAGCTGAAGAGAAGATTTAAAGCTGACAAATTTCCTGATATATGTGGCCTCTTTGTGGGTCACTGCCTTTCACCATTTTAAACCTAAAGGAGTTATAATAGGAAGCCAGGCGCAGTGGCACATGCCTGTAATCCCAGCGGCTCGGGAGGCGGAGGCAGGAGGATCACAAGCTCAAGACCAGAGGCAGTCTGCGTAACTTAGCAAGACCCCATCTCAAAAAGTAAAAAAATGGGCTGAGGGTGCAGCTCAGTGGACCAGTACTTGCAGAGCATGCAGGCTCAAGGCCCTGGGTTTAGTTTAAACCCAAGTACCACAAAAAAAAAAAAAAGGAGTTATAATAATGCCCAATACTCATTGAAATTTTATTCTGTGCCAGCCATCCTCCTGGGCATTCTAGACAGCTTGTCTTATTTACTTTCCACAACTCCACACCGTACGTATTGCTGATGTCTCTGTTTCCTAGTTGAGTCAAAGGAGGCACAGGAGAGCTAACTACAAGGTTCACAGCTACTGAGCAGTGAAACTGGGATTTGAACTCAGAGTCTGATCCCAGAGCCCAAGCCTATGGGCACCCCTCAGTCATGCCTATGCCTTACAAGTAAGACCTTCCTTCTGGCAGGATTTGCATGACAGCAATGAGAATTTGATCTCCAGAGGGAACTGGAAACTGTTGCTATCCCTGGCCCAACCATAATGCAGCATAGTGTTGCTCATCCTGGTTTCCATATAACAAACACGACGCCTGCCAATGTGCCGCCACCCTATTTGACTAAACATTGACATAAAGAGAGAAGTCACATCCCAGAGGAAACACTGTCTTGATTTCCAAATACATGAACTATGGCAAACAATGTATTTTTCCACTCCACACTAGTTCTCAATCCAAAATTTTCTGGAGCTCGCAAGAAAATGAGAGAAGCAAAATGTAAACATTGTCAGCACTTCTAATAAATGATAGTTAATAAAACTTGAAAAGATGATAACTCAGAAATTCGCTTCCTGTGTCTCCCATTACTTAATAATTTATTGTATGAAATCTATTGACCTTTCTGTGGACTTCTATTTTTTTTTTCTTCCTAAAAGGAAGCTGGAGCATTAATTATGCCTTAGCTGTTTCATTGAGCAACATTAGCATACAAATAGGACATCAATAACCAATTACAATCTTCATCTTGGAAAAGCAGATCTCTTTCGTCGCAGCCGTGACTGCTAACTCAGCCACTTAAAGGTCTTGGGCGCTTAATGATGGTGCTGTTCAAGGCTCTTCTCAATTACCACCCCAAGGGGTCTCTCCAGCTTGGCACCCTACTCTTTTCTTCTGCAAGCACTGGTTTCCAGTCCAGTTGGTCCACTTCCTGCATTACAAGCAGACCCTGCCCTCACCTACCTGTGGCTCTTCGCTCAGGCTGATCCTGCTCACCCAATCTCTGGCCCCATTCACTCGGGATTCTGTGCTATGACTCCCATTCGTTCTTCATTCTGCAAATGGTGATTGGACACAAGCAAAAGGCCAGTTCTTACCTGGCCAGAGGAAGCAGCAGGAGCAGGTGGCCATGAACCCTCCCCACCTGGGGCTCCCAGGTTAGTGCTGGGGTCAGCAAACTTCCCCTCTAAAAGGCCAGAGTGTATGTTGGACACTACAGGCCATGATTTTGCAAAAGAACTCAGTTCTGCCTTTGCAGTGGGAAAGCGGCCATTAACATGGCAGAAATGAACAGCCATGGCCATGTTCCAGAGATACTGTGTTTATGAAAAGCAGGCAGGAGGCTGCACACAGCCACTCGGCCATAGTCTGCTGAGCCCTGACTTTGAGTATTGGACTCTGAAGTTGGAGAGAGCTGGATCAGAAGTCCAGCTATGGTATCTGCCACTGTGTGGCCTCCTGCAAGTTCCACCAAGTTTCTCTGCACCTCCATTTCCTCATCTCTAAAATGGGGGTAAGAAAACATACATAAGACACTGTTAAAGCCCCTCTAGTGGCTCCCCATAAGTCACATCCAGACTCTTCGCCATAACCCACAGGGAGGGCCTGGAACGATCCACCTCTTACTTTTCTCTCCTACCCCTTCCTGCCCTGTTTCTTCTGCTGGGTTGCAACCCTGCCGTGCTCAACTTTGCCATCCAACATCCTATTCCATGCAAGGCCTTCTGCCTAAGACTGTCTTCTTCCTATCTGTCACATGCTTAGCTGCATCCTGCAGGTGCAATTTCAAATAAGGTCCCCTCCAAGGGGCCCACTGTAAGGGCCCTGTGTACACACCTGCACACATGTGACAGAGAGGCTGCTCATCCCTCTCCATCGCTCCTCCTTGTTCCCTTTGTAGCTGTTGTTGTTGTTAGGTGCTGTCGAGTAGGCATCCGACTCATAGCGATCCTCATAGGGTTTTCAATGGCAGACTGTTTCGGGATTGCCTTGGGAGTGGATTGCCAGGTCCTTCTCCCATTTTTGCGGTGCTAGAAATCGAACTCGGGACCTCAGAGACTGCAGCGCAGTGCTCTACCAACTGAGCTAAATCCCAGCCTCCCTTTGTAGCACTTGCCCCAATTTGTATTGGGGTGCTTAACTCGACAGGTTATGTACCTCTAAAATACCGGTGCTGTGAGTACAAGGACCCCAAAAAGTGTCTCTAACACTCAGCCCTAAGTCTGGCATGAACCACTTAGTCAATTAATGTGTGTGTCATTAATAAATAAATAAATCCATGTTAGTAGATGAATATGTCTTTGTCAAGGAAATGGACTGGTATTTTCTTTCTCCCACTGTTCCACCAGGCATAGTAGACCAATGAGTCACATTTCTTCATTTTCTTTGGCATTCCAACTGGCTATGCTTTGGTTTCTAGAATGATTAAATCGCAGACGTGCAGCATTTGAGTATGTCCCAAATGTCTCCTGCTGAGGTACTCCTAGAGTTCTCAGGCTACCTCCTTATTTCTGGTGAAGTTCTTTTTCTTCTGTGGAAGAACCACTTCCGATCAAGGCCTGAGAGGACCAAGTTATGAAAAGCTGGCGACCATGGTTCTTGTCCCATCTCTCTCCTATGGGCTGTGTGATGGGAGAAGAACGTGGCAATTCACTCCCGAGGCAATCCCGAAACAATCAGCCATTGAAAATCCTATGAGAGACACTATGAGTCAGACATGACTTGACAGCACCTAACATGGGCTGTGTGAGCCCAGACAATGGAAGTAAACTAGCAGAGCTTGCCGTCTTCCACTGCAAATGAAGAACAGGAATAGTTTCAGCAACAAAATCTAAGACAATGAAGTGGCCTCTGGCTCTTGAGCCACTGATGTTGGCAGATAAAAGCCAGCGAGAAAAATCAAAAACGTGAATGTACCAGCTTTGCAGAAATACACCACTCCGGAGCAAGCCATCCAATGCCATTCCTTCTTGTCGCACTCTTAGCCAAAGTCGAGTTTCTGTGCCAAGCCAGTGCCTGAAATGATTAATTATTGTAACAGCAGAGAGGGAAGTGAAGAAGCGACAGATGGCCCGTGTGAAATAGTCTAGAATCACCTGCTATGAAATTAATTCCCCGTCTTGGCGGCTTGGGGCTCAGAACACCATGCAAAAAACGACTGCTGATGAATTGTGTGTGTTTGTGCCTCAGCCTCTCTGTGAACACCTAAATAATATATGTCGTGTTATGTTTTCTTTCCTCCATCTCGTTTTAATACATTATCATTTACAGAAAACTGCAGGGAAACGCGGGGACATCCATCAAGCCTTTAATTCCTGAGATTATGCTAACGAGATGCCTGGAGCGCTTGTTTCCCAGAATAGCTTCTCCCCCAGAAGGAGGCACTGGGCTCTCCCCAGCTCAGCCTCCCCTGCTTAGATCAAGGGCCACCGCGCCTCTGGGGTGCTCCTCTGAAAAGGGCACCAGGCACGGCGACCCTGGCACAGGGAGGATTTGCCCAGCTAGAGTGCCGAGGCCAGCAGCTTCCCTGGCACGCTGATGGGGAAGCAGAAAATGTGTGAGACTCGAAGGACAGGGAGACGGGGGACCTCGGCTGAAGAAATTAGGACGACTCTGCCGCGGTTACCCCCTCCTGGTCCAGTGCCCCGCAGAGAAAGAAGACAAAAAGAAAGAAGACAAAAAGAGCTCCCCAATAAGATGCACCATAAGCCCAGGTGTCACGTGAGGACAAGGACAGCGGTAATTTCTACTCATGTGGAAGAAAATCAGGGCACTGAGGTTGGTGTCAGAGGAGAAAACTTCAATTACAGCGACCATCGCTCACTCTGCACTTACTGGCCATTAGACAACAAAGCTGAGCATTATTACAAGTACTGTCGCCTTCATCCCCTTTTAGCAACAGCATCCGAGTCACAAAGGTGACTCAGGGTTGCCCAGCTGGTGAATAGCTGTGCTGTGTTGCAAACACAGGTGCCCCAGATGCCAGAGCCCTGGCTCAGTCTGCCTTGCTTGGTGTATACACGGTCAGCCTTCCACAGCCACAGCTTCCCACACTGTGGATTCAACCAATTATGGATTGAACATATTATTTTTATTTTGTTTGTAGCAAAAAGGTACAGACTTTTCTTTTGCTATTACTCTCTAAGCAACACAGTATCACTATTTACAGAACACATACATTATAGTTTGTTGTTGTTGTTAGGTGCTGTCGAGTCGTGTCCGACTCATAGCGACCCTTATAGGGTTTTCAATGGCTGATTGTTTTGGGATTGCCTCGGGAGTGGGTTGCCATGTCCTTCTCCCATTTTTGTGGTGCTGGGAATCGAACTCGGGACCTCAGAGACTGCAGAGCGGCGCTCTACCAATTGAGCTAAATCCCGGCCCCTACATTATAGTAGACATTATAAATAATCTAGGGATGACTTAGATGCATAGGTTTTGTGCAAACACTTCGCCATTTTATGTAAGGAACTGCAGCATTCTCTGATGTTTGGTATCCTTGGGCATCATAGAACAATCTCCCACGAACACCAAGAAATGACTGCATGTTTAAAAAGTGAATTTAAATGTAGTTTTTTAAATCAACCAGAAAAACAGAAAATGTGCTTAGCTGGCTTAATCTGGTTTTCTTGTTGTTGTTAGGTGCCCTGGAGTCATGTCTGACTCATAGTGACCCTCACAGGCTTTTCAATGGCTGATTGTTTCAAGATTGCCTTGGGAGTGGATTGCCATATCCTTCTCCCATTTTTGTGGCACTGGGAATCTAACTCAGGACCTCAGAGACTGCAGAGCAGCACCTTAGCAATTGAGCTAAATCCCAGCCCCTAACCTGGTTTGTTGTTGTTATTGTTAGGTGTGGTAGAGTTGTGTCTGACTCATAGAGACCCTCATAGGCTTTTCAATGGCTGATTGTTTTAGGATTCCCTTGGGAGTGGATTGCCACATCCTTCTCCCATTTTTGTGGCACTGGGAATCAAATTCGGGACCTCAGAGACCATAGAGCAGGGCTCTACCAACTGAGCTAAATCCCACCCCCTAACCTGGTTTAGATGCTTCAAAACAAAAGCACTGCTGGGCACTGTCACACGTGCCTATAATCCTACCAATTTGGGAAGCAGGAGGATTGCAGGTTCAAGGCCAAATGCAGCCTGGGCAACTTAGCAAGAATTTATCTAAAATGAAAAAAGAAAAAAGGGGCCAAGGGAGTGAATCAGGGGTAGAGTACTTGCCTAGCACGTGTGAGGACCTGGGTTCAACTCCCCAATACTAGGGGGAAAAAATCACAAGCTACAAATTGATAGGATAAGGGAATCTGTGATCACGGAGCAGCTCTGTGACTCAGCTGAACTGGTGGCTAATCAAATCCATACATGTGATAAAAATTTCATAGAACTACACATAGAGAGACAGGCACTCAAAAAGGCAAATAAAACCAGGAAAATCTATGGGTTGAGCCAATGTTAACCTTCTAACTTTGATAATATTATACTATAACTATGCAGGGAAAACTGAGTATTGGGTCCACAGGCCCTCTCCATACATGTGTTTGCAACTTTGCTTATGAGTTTATAATCATTTCAAAACAAAAGGTTGAAAGGAAAACTCACAGTCAACCCTTCAAGGAAACTCCTGCCGAAATTCTCCTCTGCATCAGCCTCCAGCTACTCCTGCCCTGTTTATTGCTGGTGCTTCCCAGTTGTTAGAGGTATATAGTGGTCAGAATCACACAAAAAGTTCAAACTATAGGGGAAAACACAGTAAATTTGACTCCCTTAAATAGGACAATTTGTTACAAAGGCACAATAAACAACACAAAAGATGATATATAGATTAGAAAAAAAGCTGCAATGGATATGATCAACAAAATACATATAATCCAGGATACGTAATCATACACACACACACACACACACACACACACACACACACATATTATTGTTAGGTAACATCAAGTCATGTCCAGTAGTGTCCAAGAGAAGGACATGCCTAACCACTCCCAAAACAATTAACTATTGACAATATTATCCATACCAGAGTAATACTGTCAGAAATCATGCTCGAAAAGGAGCTCCCAGATTTTAAGGCACACAAAAGACAATTAGGAAAGAGTGGCCTCCTCAAAGTAGAGTCTACCTTAATGACAAGAATGAAGTAAAGCCTCAGGGACCTCCATTCGCTGATATGGCACAATTCAAAATAAGAAGGAGCAACTGTAAACATGCATTAATAATTGGAACATGGAACGTATGTAGTATGAATCTAGGAATATTAGAAATCATCAAAAGGGAAATGGAGCACCCAAATGAAATATATATATATATATGTATACACACACACACACACACATATGATATATACACAGAATTCCTAGCCTACCTCTGTGGCATGTTAGTCCCAGTGATTCAAGAAATTGTGACAAAAGGAACACACACTTGAGAGTAGAGGTAGCCTTTACAATTTAGGGAGATCCTGCCTCAGAATAAAAAATAAAAATGG
>VMDO01006413.1:74678-100798 GCA_007922755.1 Pedetes capensis
AAAAAAAAAAAAAAAAAAAAAAAAAAAAAAAAAAAAAAAAAAAAAAAAAAAAAAAAAAAAAAAAAAAAAAAAAAAAAAAAAAAAAAAAAAAAAAAAAAAAAAAAAAAAAAAAAAAAAAAAAAAAAAGCCAAAGGGAAAAAAGGAAAGAAGAAAGAGAGAAACAAAGAAACAAAGAAACAAAGAAAGAAAAAGAAAAGAAGGAAGGAAAGAAAGAGAAAAAGAAAGAAGGAAAGAGAAAGAAAGAAAGAAGGAAAGAAAGAAAGAAAGAAAAGGAAGGAAGAAAGAAAGAAAGAAAGAAAGAAAGAAAGAAAGAAAGAAAGAAGGAAGGAAGAAAGGAAGGAAGGAAGATCCTAGGCAATCAATCCCCCATGTGTCTGTCAGCTTGTCATGCTGTGGGGGTTTACATCCTGTTATGATGCTGAAAGCTGTGACATTGGTATTTCAGATACAGGTAGGGCCACCCTTGGTGGACAGGTTTCAGCTGAGCTTCTGGACTAAGACAGACTAGGAAGAAAGACCAGGCAGCCTACCCCAAAAACAATTAGCCATTGAAAACTCTGTAAATAACAGAGAAGCACTGTGAAAGATACTGCCAGAATATGAACCCCTCATACTGGAAGGCACTCAAAAGTCAATTGGGGGAGAGTTGCTGCCTCAAAATAGGGACAACCTTAATGATGAGAATGGAGTAGAGCCCCGGAGACCTGCATTTGCTGATGTGGCAAATGCAGTGACTATAATGGGTTCAAACATTAAAAAAAGGAAAGGTCATGTGCATGGCACAATGTCAAGTAGTGTTATACACAGAGCTGCTGTGAGTCAGACCCATCTTGACGGCACCTAACAACAAAGGCATTCAATAAGAAAACAATGGACAGCTCAATACCAAAAAAAAAAAAAAAAAAAGAACAAAAAAGAGAGAAAGACAACTCACAAAAGAAACAAAATTGGTCAATAATCACATATAAGGATGTTCACCCTTACAAATAGTCTGAGAAATACAAACTAAAACAAGAACATGTTATTTCACATTTCCATTTCACACCACCAGATTTGCAAAAACTTTAAAGGATTTGAGTTAGGGAGAAATGGAATTCCAACAGGTGCTCAGGAGAGCATGATCACGGCACCAAATTGCTGAGCCCTTCAGCAGTGCCTAATCCACCTGAAGGTGACAAACCTGTACGTGCCAGCTCCTCTCTGAGATGTGCATCCCAAGACAATCATGAGTATGCATATTCGGAAACAAGCTCAGTATATACTCTGGGCAGCTGAGCATCAGGCCTGTGCTCCTGAGCGCAGAGGCATCCTCTCAGGCTTTCGATCTGCGTAAGGACAAACTTTCCAACCGGCAACAGCATCCCACCTGGGCAGCTAGCTGGAGCCAGGCCGCACGAGGTTAAGCTGAAGCTCTGAGCTCTCTGGAGCCAGACGCAGAAATTCAAGCACATTTGTAAAATATAAGCACATGTTCGTGCGCTAAGGGCCACCGTCAAGGCAGGGAGTTGGACTCAGCCACTGCCCATGACAATCTCTCCTAAGCCAAGAATGCACGGGGGCTTAGAGGAGGAAATCCAGGGGCCAGTGAGATCCAAAGCAAGGGGCCTTGCGTTGAAATCTGCAAACAGAGGGTAGAAATGGCAACTTGGCGGGGAGTATAGTGAGGAGAATAAGCAGTGGCAGGGGGAGCTATGGTCAGGGGAAGCTGCCGAACAGCTATGGAATGCCAAGCAGGACAGTGGGACCACAGGCTGCCCAGTCTGTGCTAGGCTCCGTGTGATGTGCTTTCCAAAGGTTATCCTTCTTCAGGGAAGAACATTCTTCTCTTGCTGTTAGGAAGCCTTGAGTTCCAGGGAGGTTCAACCGTTTGCAGGTCATAAATAATGGATCCAGGATTCGAAGCCAGGCCAATTGCACACCACGAGTCATCTCCATCCCTGGTCATTTCATTGCTTTCAGTTAATGTGGCTTCTTTTGCAAGTGGTCTATTCCTTTGCACTTCTGTTAGTGACATTTCAGACCATGAACCCAGCTTCAGAACTGGCTGGGAGGAGTCACATACTGAGTTTGGAAAAACCTGTTAGAGGTGGGCAAGGTGGCTAGAGGTGGCGTTTGGAGACAGAAGGATTGAGTTGTCTTTGGAATGGCATTTGAACTCTCATGAGCCTCAGTTTCTACACTACAAGCTGGAGGCAAAAGCAACAGTTCTCAGTTCATGGGACTAAAGATAAGAATACATGGACTCAGCCAAGCCCTGGCACCAGGCGAGAACTCAGTGAGAACCAGAGAGAGGGATTTTCTCTGCATTCACCCTCTTCCCCAAACCAGAAACTTAGCTCCTAGAAATCAAGCTAACTTCTTTGCTAATTTATTTTTTATTTGTTCTCTTCATTGACAAATGAAATATATATATATGTGTGTGTGTGTGTGTGTGTGTGTGTGTGTGTGTGTGTGTGTGTTGTTGTTAGGTGCCGTAGAGTGGAGTCCAACTCATAGCAACCCTATGTACAGCAGATTGAAACACTTCCCTATTCTATGCCGGGCACATGATCTTATTTATGTTTAAGTCCATTGTTGCAGACACTGTGTCAATCCATCTGGTGGAGCGTTTTCCTTTTTTTCAATGACCTGCCACTCTCCCAAATGTGATGTCTTTCTCCAGGATTTGATCTCTCCTGACTACATGTCTGAAATATGTAAGATGCTGTCTGGCCATTCTTGCTTCCAAGGAGCATTCTGGCTGCACATCTTCTAGGACAGATCTGTTGGTTCTTTTGGCAGTCCATGGTATATTCAATAGACGTCTCCAGCACCATAATTCAAAAACATCAATTCTTTTTCTGTCTCCCTTGTTCAATGTCCAGCTTTCACAACCATATGATGCGACTGAAAATACCATGGCATGAGTCAGACACACCTTTGTCTTCAATGTGACATCTTTGCTTTTCAATACTCTAAAGAGATCTTTTGCCACAGCTTTTCCTAGAGCAATGCATCTTTTGATTCTTGACTGCTGCTTCCCAGGTGTTGATTATAGAGCCAAGCAAAGCGAAATCTTGGAAAACCTCAATCTTTTCTCGATTTATTGCGAAGTTGTGTACTGACCCAGTCGTAAGGATTTTTGTTTTGTTGATGTTTAGTTGCAACCCTTATTGAAGGCTGTGATCTTTGATCTTCATCAGTAAGTGTTTTAAATCTTCACTTTCAGCAAGCTGAGTTGTGTCATCTGTATAACGCAGGTTGTTAATGAGTCTTCCTCCAATCCCAATGCCACATTCTTCCTCATTAAGTCCAGCTTCTCAGATTATTTGCTTAGCATAAAAATTGAAGAGATATGGTGAAAGTACACAGACCAGACCCCCACACATCTGTCAGTTTGCTGCACTGTGGGGGCTTGTGTGTTGCGATGAGGCTGAAAGCTATGCCACTGGTATCTCAGATATCAGCAGTGTTACCCATGGTGAACAGGTTTCAGCTGAGCTTCCAGACTAAGACAGACTAGGGAGTAAGCACTGGCAAACCACTCCCAAAACAACTAGCCATTGTAAACCCTATGGAGATATAGATATAGATAGATAGATAGATAGATAGATAGATAGATAGATAGATAGATAGATAGATGTGGGCTGGGATTTAGCTCAGTTGATAGAGCGCTGCAGTCTCTGTGGTCCCGAGTTCAATTCCCAGCACCACAAAAATGGGAGAAGGGCCTGGCAATCCACTCTCAAGGCAATCCCAAAACAGTCAGCCGTTGAAAACCCTATGAGGGTCGCTATGAGTCAGATACCGACTTGAAGGCGCCTAACAACAACAACAACATATATATATGCACACACACACACACACACATCATGTGCAAAGCATTATTTTGAAATATGTATACATTGGAGAATGTTTAAATTGAACTAATTAACATATACATTACCCCACATACTTGTTTGTTTGGTTTTTGTTTTTTTCTTAGTGCGCTGAGAATATCTAAACTCTATTCTCTTTTAGCATTTTTTGGAGTTTTTTGTCTGGTTGGTTGGTTGGTTTTTTGAGAAGAGTCTTGCTGTGCTGTGTAGCCCAGGCTGTCCTGGAACTTACATTGATACTCCTGCCTCAGCCTCTTGAGTTCTGGTATTACAGATATGTGCCACCTGCCCAGCTCTTAGCAATTTTCAAGAATTAAAAATAGTCGACATGTTGTCTAACAGATCTCTTGAATTACTCCTCCTATCAACCTGAAATTTTGTATCCTTTGACTAAAATCTGCCCTCCTCCCTCCCCCACAAAACCACCCCATTCTACTCTCCACTTTCAGAACTTAAACTTTTTAAAATTTCACAGATGTTATTGTTAGGTGCTATTGAGTCACCTCTGACTCATAGCAACCCTAAGTACAACAGAGCAAAATATTCCCCGACACTGTCATGCCCAACACTATTGTCAGTGCCTCTCTGCTGTTCATAGGGTTTTCAATGGCTGATTGTTTTGGGAGTAGACTGCCAAGCCTACAGCACCAGGTATTCCCAGGTGGTCTCCCATCCAAGGGCTAACCAGGCCCAGCTCTGCTTAGCTTCTGAGATCTGATGAGATTGGACACCAGGGTGGCAGGGCTATAGACAAATTCCACATATACATGAGGTCATGCAGCATTTGTCTTTCTGTGCCTGGTTTATTTCAACTAGCATGATGTCCTCCAGGTTCGTCTGTGTTGTTGAAAAGGGCAGGAGTTCCTTCTTTATGAACGCTGTTGTTGTTATTGTTGTTGTTGTTGTTAGGTGCTGTCAAGTAGGGTCCAACTCATAACGACTCTTGTAGAGTCTTCAGTGGCTGATTGTTCTGGGAGTGGATTGTCACTTACTCCTCTCACCGTGTTCGCGATTATTGTTAGGTGCTGTTGAGTCTGTATCCAACTCATAGCGACTCTATGTACAACAGGTGAAACACTATTGTCAGTGCTTCTCTGCTGTTCATAGGGTTTTCAATGGCAGATTGATTTTTGGGAGTGGGTTGCCAGGTCCATCTCCCAAGTCCACAGCACCTGGTTTTCCCAGGCAGTCTCCCATCCAAGTACTAACCAGGCCCGACCCTGCTTAGCTTCCGAGATCTGATGGCATTGGATGCCACAGGGCTATGGCTGCAGGCATGTTCACAGTAGTATTCTTTCCATACACACGTTCATTTCCATTCAGCTATTGATGGACACTTAGGTTGATCCTGTATCTAGGCTATCGTGAAAAATGCTGCAGTGAACCCGGGAGTACAGACACCTTTTATGTATATGGATTGCCTTTCCTTTGGATAGATACCCAAAGGTAGGATTGCTAGATCACTTAGTAGCTCTTTTTCTTTCCCCTTCGGCAGTTCTAGGAATCTAACTCATAGTCTCTTGCACGCCACACAAATGCTCTGTCACCAAATTACACCCCCAGCCTAGCAGTCTTATTAATTTTTGAGGAAACTCTATACTGCTTTCCATAATGGCCATATTAATTACATTCCCACCAACAATGTCTTCTTTTCCCTAGCCTCCTCTCCATCACTTATTGCCTTTTCTCTCGCCCTCTTTATTTTGCATCCCATCCAATCCCTGGATCAGTACTTTCTAGCTGGTAGGGAGGGATCCACAGAGAACTGCACAAAAACAGTCTGGAAAATCAGGATGGGCCTTTTCTATATCCCGTGGCTTTACGATCAGGAGGAGTAGTTGTTTGAAAACTCCACCCCCAGGACAAATATCAGAGCTAACCAACTTGAGCAGTGTTGCCACAAAAGTTAGAAGTTATGTAAGTGTCAGAACTATAAGACACATCTCTTGGGTGCTGTTTGGTTTCGGATGGTTGATCTGTCACGTTTATCTAGAAAAGACTTCAGCCTACTATCCTTAAATTTTGGAATCCTAGTAACTTGTCCGGGCTGGGATTTAGCTCAGTTGGTAGAGTGCTCCTCT
Source organism: Pedetes capensis (assembly GCA_007922755.1). Lineage (NCBI taxonomy): Eukaryota > Metazoa > Chordata > Mammalia > Rodentia > Pedetidae > Pedetes > Pedetes capensis. The sequence goes on from VMDO01006413.1 coordinate 80,617, forward strand.
GCAGTCTCTGAGCTCCTGAGTTCGATTCACAGCACTGCAAGAATGAGAGAAGGATGTGGCAATCCACTCCTGAGGCAATCCCAAAACAGTCAGCCATTGAAAACCCTATGAGGGTCGCTTTGAGTCAGACACGACTCGACGGTACCTAACAGCAGCAACAACAGTAACTTGTCCTATTATAATTGATAAAACATTCTTTCCTCCCTTCCTGTCTTCCCTATTTATTTATTTTGGCGCACTGAGACACGGTCTTGCTATGTAGTCCAGGCTGGCCTGGAACTCTCCATCTTCCTGCCTCAGCCTCCTGAGTGCTGAGGTTACACGCCATACCTGGCTCGATAATTGGGCAAACATGACTTTAAACACATCTTAAAACATACAGGTGAAGTCTTGTGAGAAACATTCTGCAAAGGCGTCTGATCTTTGATTATCTTATCACAGCCAATTAATATGTGAACCATCAAAAAAATGGCCACTGATGAGAATAGCTGACTCTTGTCTGGCTCTTTCTAGTACATGTTTCATTTGACCTCAGCCATAACACTAGGGAAGACCATTGTTAAATTCACTGCACAGAAGAGGAAACCAAAGTGTTCAGGGGAACAGTCACTTGACACACAAAACATGAAGGGACGGAGGCAAATGTTAACCAAGGTCACCAACTCCAAAGTCCATTCCTTAGGCTTTATTACAGCAACTTTGTTTCAGAAAGCATCTTTCCTATTTGACCAATAAATTCTTTCACTTTTTTCTTTCCTTTTCTTTTCTTTTCTTCTTCTGAAACAGGGTTTCACTAAGTAGTCTAAGATGGCCTTGAACTCTAGATCCTCCTCCCTACTTTTTTCAGCTTAAATAGCCAATTCATGAACGAGTTTCAACTTCCACTTGAACCTCATAATTACTTTCTCACTTCATGTTGCCGATGTCCAGCCCTGCCTAATTAGCGAACAAGATACTTTTTTTTTTAGTCCAATAAAACAAACATCCGAGGTAAGAGGCAGCCACTGTGAGTTCTAGCATGGGCTCTTACATTACTCTATTGTGACGTTCATTTCTCTCTGCTGTAAGACCCCCAGTGGGGAACACCAACCGTTAACCATCTCGTAGGGATGTGGTAAAAACAAACTGAGATAAGAGATGTGAAAGCATTTGAAAATGTTACAAGCACGATACAAATTTAAGCATCATTATTACCAAGGCAATAAAAGGATTTATCACACTGATAAATGGTGAGTATGATTCTGTGCCCTACCGTTTCCAAGAACAGGAGTAATTGCAGTTGGCAGACAAAGCTGCAGCAGTTAACCAAACCCGGAGAGGATTTGGGAAAAGGCACAACTTGGCCAATTCCGAATGATTTTTAAAGACTCTATAAAAATAAACAAGTATTCCAATATAATTAATTCCAGTTCCGTCGATCTTTCCTGCTACTTGGAGCAATGCAGCTTGTTATGAAGCAATTACCCTCTGAGTCCTTTTAATCCCAGCTGATCATTTTGAGCTTTAATTGTCTTGCTGGGTTTGAATGTTATTGTAGTTCAAGTGCAGCAAATTAGCATGGGCCTGGCTTGTGATGCTTTGCGTGCAAAGAACACTCCCTGAAAATCCCTGGTGGACTTTGCCCCAGATTATATCAGTAGCTCCGGTTCATACCGTCAACCACTGTTCAGTGGAGCAAGGGGCAGACAAGCCCAGGAAGGCACCAGAAACCATGGGGCACATTCACCAGCCCACCCCCACCCCCCCCAAAAAAAGGATGAAATTCTCATAATGCTTATGTCAACATGTGGTCCAGGGAGACAGGCGTTTCTCATTGGAGATGTTTTAGCAGATGACCTGGGAAGGGTGTGAGCCTATGGGTGGGGTGGGAGGAGGAGAGAGGTGGCCTTTATGGTCACATGGGTCTCTCCCTTTCTGGGGACCCAGGTACGTGATAGAGAGGTCAAGAATTTCAACTCCAAGAAAAAAAAAAGAAAAGAAAGAAAAGAGCAAAGAAAAAACACACACACAAAGAAAAAGAATTTCAATTTCAGATCTGCCCGTGCCAGTTCTGCCATTTGCTAGTTGAAAACTGTCAAAGAGTCAGAGCTAGGCGGCACATTGGATTTGTTCTATTATAATTGAGAAAATTGTTGCTTAAACTCTGTGCTTCAGTTTCCTTTACTGGACAGTGGTGATAGAAAGAGTATGAAATGTATAATGTTCTGAACAGTCAATGAGCAGACACAGATAACACATTTCACACAGTATCTGGTACCCAAATGCTTTCATTTCCTGTAGCCTGTCCATCACCACGGTCTTTGTTCCTGTCTACTGGTTGGCGTGAACTGCTCCAGACTCTTTCCTTGCCCACTGCCCTTTGCCCTCCACCTTGTTGCTGGACGCTCTCTAAATGTGAGTCCAATCCTGTTCTACACTGAATAAAACTCTCTTGTCATCCTCAATACCTACGGGACAGAACCCACTTTCTTTACTGGTGGATAATGCCCTTCAGCACATCACCATCATTATCAGTACCCACCCCCTCCCACCCTATCCCCCCTGTCTTGCAGCCTTTCTCCCAAACCACTCAGTGTCACCCAAGTCCCCAGCACCTGCTGCACAGTAAGTGCTTCATGTATCTTAGCTGTATATTGTCCAGATCCATGACCTTATTATATTTTAAAATACTTATGGAAGCAGTTTAAAATATTGGGGAAAGTGTGAGTTCAAATCTCAATTCTGCTGTGTGTCATTGGGTAAGTTCCTAACCATTCTGACCGCTCTCATGTCGTCACTAGTAACAGATGGGAATAATAATAGTAGAATGCTGTAGAATGTGATAAAAAGTAAATGGTGTAATCCCAGCATTCAGGAAGCTAAGGCAGGAGGATCAAGTTCAAGGCCAGCTTGGGCTACATAGCAAGTTCGAGGACAGCCTGTGCTACATATTGAGACTATGTCTTAAAAAAAAAAAATGGCCGCCAGGCACAGTGGCGCATGCCTGTAATCCCACCAGCTCTGGAGGCGGAGGAGGGAGGACTGCAAGTTTGAGACCAGAGGCAGTCTGCGTCACTTAGTTGAGACCCTGTCTCAAAAAGTAAAAAAAAAAAAAAAAATGTACTGGGGGTGCAGCTCAGTGGTCCAGCACTTGCAAAGCATGCAGGCGCGAGGCCCTGGGTACCCCCAGTACCTGAGGTACCCCCAGTACCAAAAAAAAAAAAAAAAAAAAAAAACATGGTTATTGATTCCTACCACAGTGCCTGGCACACAGCAGGTGCTCCAGACCATGGGCCCCCTGCCTTTCCCTTCATCCTTCTCCAGGACCAGTGAGCAGAGAATTAAAGGGAGGATCCAGATACCCAGAGAAGACTCCACTTGGCTACAAATTTGACAGAACAATTGCTCACTGGGCAATTTCCAAGCACAAGGCACTGGGCATGTTTCTGGGCTTACAAATGAGGGCCGCAGACAGACCTCTCACTCTCAGGGAGTTTAGTCTCACTTGAAATGCCCCCCATGCCTCGAGCCAGGCCTGAGGGCAGCCCCTTTGGGAGGTAAGTGGGAGGGCGAGGAGGAAGCACCCCTGGCCAGGGCCTCCGTGAGGTCAGGGGCTTGAGAGTTTAGCCATTCTCCAAATTTAGAGAAATTAGTCAAGCTTGTCGGGCTGGGATTTAGCTCAGTGGGTAGAGCGCTGCGCTGCAATCTCTGAGGCCCTGAGTTCAATTTCCAGCACCGCAAAAATGGGAGAAGGGCCTGGCAATCCACTCCTAAGGCAATCCCGGAGCACTTAGCCATTGAAAACCCTATGAGGGTCGCTAGGAGTCGGATACCGACTCGACGGCACCTAACAACAACAACAAGTCAAGCTTGTCATTTGCCTTATTAAAAGGCAGTCAAGTTAAGTGAACGATGGAACGGATCCTTCCAGAGACCTCTAGAAGAGTGGAGAAAACAAAACCACATTGACAGAGACAGGCTTTCAGGGCTTTACCCTCCCAGCTGAGTTAGTCAAAGCTGAATCACAGTAAAATTATAAACACACTACCTGTCTCAGAATTCCACAGTCACTCCAGGTTGGCAGGATTCAAAAGCCATGATTTCTGGGTCCATCATTAGCCACAAACCCATTTCTCCCCCTTTGTCTACATCCTCCCTTCCACTGAATTTTGGGTGGATTTATTTTCCCTTCATGGTAGCTTTTGATATACATTTTAATTTTAGTTCACCTGCCCATAAATATTATATTTTATATATTATATTATATATTATATATTATATAACACATGACATATTTATCTGGATCATCATACCCTTAGGGACTGTCTGGGACTGACACTCATGATCTTTCCTAAGAAGAATTGGAAGGGGGAGAAGGAAGGGAGAGTCAGGAAGAAGGAAGGAAGGAAGGAAGGATGGAAGGAAGGAAGGGAGGGAAAAGAAAGAAAAGAAAAGAAAAGAAAAGAAAAGAAAAAGAGAAGAGAGGGAGGAAGGAAGGATGAAAAGAAGGGGGAAGGAGAGAGAGGAAGAAAGGAAGGAAAGAAGGAAGGAAGGAAAATTAGTTCTTTAAAAGTTAAATATTTACCTAGCATACGATCCAACCATACGTCTAGATATTTAACCAAGAAAAATGAAAACACGTCCACAAATGGACTTATACATAAATGTTATAGATGTTTTGCTTCTAATGCTTCAAAGCTAAAGCTACCACGTACCCATCCATAGTAGATAAGCAAATTGTGGCATATCCACATAGTGAAATACAACTCAACACTAAAAATGAATAAGCCCACAGCATGGATGAATGACAAAACAATTATGTTTGGTAAAAAGATATTGGACCTAAAAAGGGATTCACTCTGTATGATTCCACTTATGTAAAATTCTACAAAATTTGAACTATAGTGGATGAGAGGCCAAGGAAAGAGAAAGAGATCACAGAGGGACACCAGAGACCTTTGAGGGCAATGATATACTCCTTATCTTGACTGTGGTGATGGGTTTGTGGATGTAAAAGCCTATCGAATCATCTACTGAAATATGTCCGTTTATGATGTGTCAATTAGACCTCTGTAAAGTCGATTTAAAAAGAAGATACCTGATGTACTGAAAAAGTGGCCGTGAGGGGAGAAGCCAGAGCAATGAGATAAAGACGGTGGGTGGGGACCAAATTCCAGGTGCAGAGACGCTGTTCCCCATCACTTTATTGCCCACGCCTGGACTCTGATCTGCCGGAGTTCAGACAGATGGAAAGTAGGCTGAGAACAATGCGGAGGACAGGCTGATACCCCGCAGCCCTAGATAAAACGTAAAATGTTTGTGCAGAGCTGATCGGCTCAGAAGACAAGCGATCCATAACACTCCGTGAGCCCTGCGAGGTGGCCCACACCTGCCATCCCAGCAATTCAGGAGATAGAGGCCAGGAGGATCATGAGTGTGAGGTCAGAGGCAGCCTGTGTGACATAGCAAGAGCCTGACTCAGAATAAAAAGTAGGCTGCAGGTGCGGTGGTAGAGCACTGGCAAAGTATGTGCGAGGCCCTGGGTTCAACCCCGAATTACTGCAAGGGAGGAAAAAAAAAAAAACTCAGGGAGTTGTTTTGTTTTGTTGCAGTCCTTGAGGGTTGAACCCAGGGCCTTGCACCTGCATGCTCTGCAAGTGCTGGACCACTGAGATGCACCCTCAGCCCATTTTTTTTACTTTTTGAGACAGAGTCTTGCTAGGTCACACAGACTGCCTCTGGTCTCGAACTTGCGATCCTCCCGCCTCCACCTCCCGAGCCGCTGGGATTAGAGGCATGGGCCACACAACACACACACACCTCTTAACTGGAAGGACACGATGTAAACCCAGTGAAAACCAAGCAAACGTTCGGCCGGAAGTGCTCAGACTGAGCCTCTGCTACTGCGAGCGCGTCCAATAGCGGCAGCTGGAAACTTCCACAGGGAAGGACGTGAACAGGACTCCAGGGACTGAACAGGTCCCAGAGTGCCGGAGGGTCAGACCTGGAAGACAAGAGATGAGATCCAGCAGAGGGACGGCAGAGAGGGAGGCCAAGTCCGCTGCATGCGGATTGACCGTCCTGAGGCCTTCTGAAAGTGGACAGGAGGAGCGACGGGTGGCCGGCATTGGCTCCTGGGGAGTGGTGTTAGTGGGCCAGGCAGGGATGAAAGGCTCTACCTGCGGGTGGCGCTCATCTTGGAAGTAAAGATGCCAGAGGCCCGAGAGAAGAGTCTTACCCCAACATCAAGCTTTTCATGACCCTCTTCCATGGAGACCTCCTCTTAGAAAGGGTTCTCGCAAAGATTCCCACAGAAGACATGAGAGTGGAAGAGAGGCCTTTGGGGGGGGATGACATGGGGGGAGGAAGTGCTCAAGAGGGAAAGGGGGAACTTATCTGTGCAATGGACAATGAAACACATATATGGAAATGTCACAATGAAATGCATGTCAGAATGAAACATATTGATTGTACATTAAAATTTTCTAATTAGAAAAAGGCAGGGGGGGGCTTCTGAGGCAGCGCAGGTGGCCGCTATTGTCTCACTCCCTGGGCTTCCATCCTGTCTCCTTCAGTTCCGGGAGTGTGGCCTCAGGCGTGTTATTAAGCCTCTCACTTACCTCATCTGTAAAATGGGATAACGAATACTACTAGTTCATTGGGGGTGTTAGCGTTCTCCAGACAACCAGAATCAATTGGCTCTTGGGGGAACAGGGGTCTTACTTTAAGGAATTGGTCCATGTGAATGTGGAAGCAGGTGAGTTCTGCAGGGCAGGACCACCGGCTAGAGACCCGGGGGAGAGCCACAGTCAAGTAAGTTCAAAGCTCTCTGCTGCCAGAAGTCCTTCTCCTTAGGGAGAGTTAGTCTTTTTCTGTTAGGGCCGTCAACTGATTGACTGAGGCCCACTCACATTTTGCCTGCAGAAGTATCGCTGTGTCGACTGATCCTGTCAGATCTCAGAAGCTAAGCACAGTCGGGCCTGGTTAGTCGTTGGATAGTAGACCACCTGGGAACACCAGGTGCTGTAGGTTTGAGAGAAGGATCTGGCACCCCACTCTCAAAAAACAATCTGCCACTGAAAACCTTATGAATAGCAGAGAAGCACCGACAATACTGTTTTGCCTGTTGTACATAGGGTCACTATGAGTCAGTCACCGACTCAACAATTCACACCTAACAATAATTCTCATTCCGGATGGTCCTGTGCTTTACGTACTCTACTGATTTCAACGTTCATCTCATCTACAGAAGTAGCCTCACAGAAACAGCTGGGACAAAGTTTAACCAAACATCTGGGTATTGTGGCCTAACCAAGTTGACACATAAAATTAACTGTCACAAGAGTGCTAGGAGAACAGTTCTCACCTTCTCCCTTCTCACTGCTTTTCCCTGACAAATGTCACAAAGGATCTTACACTTAGATGAGGCCTGGGTGAAATCCTTCTCCAGCTTCTCCCTCTTCTTTCCTCTTTCGTTCCTGCATTCAGAATCTCTCAGGCCCAGCCACTTTACCGGCTCTTCACCCTGGTCTCTCCTGGGTCCCCTCAGAATTCCCCAAACAGACCTGTCCTCCCTAATAATAAATGCCCCATTCTCCAAAGCAGCAGCGTGCTCAACTTTGGCTACCCAGGAGAGTCATCTGGGGAGCTATTCAACACGAAGCAATGTTAAAATCAGAATCAGAAAACTAAATCAGGATTTCTGCAGCCGGGTCCTGAGCATCAGAGCTTTTTCTTTTCTTTTCTTTCTTCTTTTCTTTTCTTTTTTCTTTCTTTTCTTTTTCCTTTTTTTAACAACTGAGTTCCAATTTCTAATATGCAGCCACTTTTGCTCTGTGCTCCATTCCTTCAAAATCTAATCCCGAGCCTGGCACGGTGGCACACGCCTGTAATTCCAGAGGCTTGGGAGGCGGGCGCAGGAGGATCGCAAGTTCGAGACCAGGGGCAGTCTGCATAACTTAGTGAGACCCTGTCTCAAAAGAGTAAAAAAAAAATGGACTGGGGGTACAGCTGAGTAGTCCAGCATGCAAGTGCAAGGCCCTGGGTTCAGCCCCCAGTACCACAAAAAAAAAAAAAAAAAAAATCTAATCCCATAGCAGGTGGTCAAATATCTGCTTCTGCCTAATGGTAGGGTGAACGTTTGCTTTCATGAGTTCCCTCTGGAAACAGTGCCTTAATGCAGGGTCCTCAACCCCTAGACTGCAGACAGCTGCCGTCTATATTTACATCTGTATTTACAGCCACTCTCCATCACTCACATTACCACCTGAACTCTGCCTCCTGTCAGGTCAGCCTCCACCCTTCCCTGGTCCGTGGAAAAATTATCTACCACGAAACCAATTCCTGGTGCAAAAAAGGCTGGGGACTGCTAGAATGGATACAGGATACAGGACACAGACAGACCAGTCAGAGACATGTAGTCTCAAGGGCTATCCCTCCCACATTACATCACATGGAAGGCCCGCTGCTCGCAGCATCAGCCTTGTTCATGCCATGGGTTCTGGCAGAGCACACAGTGGTGATCCTGGGGCATCACGGGCAGTGAGAGAGAAGAGGATAAACACACTCAACCAGGCAGATCATCCAGATCCATCTTGGAGGCCAATGAGACGTGAATTCAACTCCCACAAGGGCGGAGCCATGGGAACAGGAGCTGTTATTCACTGGTGTCCTGCCAGACATGAGGCTGCTGCCCTCGGTTTCATCACCTCTGATCCTCACCTCTCTGAAAAGTGGAGCTCTGTACTGTCATGGTCAAGGTGAGGAGCCTGGGGCTCAGGAGCAGAAAGCGATGAGGCCAAGACTGTACAGCTAAGAAGTCCAGGGTGTAGCCAAGTGCCTTGGCATAGTCCTGTTAGCCCAGTGACTCCAGAAGCTGAGGCAGGAGGGTAGCAGGTTCAAGGCCAGAGGCAGCCTCTGTAATTTAGGGAGACCCTGTCTCAAAAACAAAAAATAGCCAGCAAGCATGCATGTAATCCCAGCGACTCGGGTGGTAGAGGCGGGAGGATCGCAAGTTTGAGACTAGAGGCAGTCTGTGTAACTTAGCTAGACCCTATCTCAACAAGTAAAAAAAAATGGGCTGAGGGTGCAGCTCAGTGGTCCAGCACTTGCAAAGCACAAGACCCTGGGTTCAAACCCCAGTACCACAAAAAATTAAAAAAAAAAAATGTAGTCGGGAGAGATTGGTCCCTGGAGAAGGACATCATGTTTGAGAGAGTGGCAGGTCAACGCAGAGGAGGAAGGCCCTCCACCAGATGGATTGACACAGTGTCTGCAACAATGGGCTTAAACATAAATGGGATGGTTTGCCTGGCACAGAATTGGCGAGTGTTTTGATCTGCTGTACATAGGGTCGCTATGAGTTGGACTCGACTCAACGGCACCTAACAACAACAACATATATGACTGGGATTTAGCTCAGTTGGTAGAGCGCTGCACTGCAGCCTCTGAGGTCCCGGGTTCAATTCCCAGCACCGCAAAAATGGGAGAAGGACCTGGCAACCCACTCCCAAGGCAATCCTGAAAGAGTCAGCCATTGAAAACCCTATGAGGGTCGCTATGAGTCGGACTCGACTCGACAGCACCTAACAACAACAACAACAACAACAAATATACATATATATATATACATATATATATATATGGTTGTATAAGTGGCTCAGTAGTGGAATGCTTGCCTAGCATGTGCAAGGACCCCAGTACTGAGAAGAAGAGGAAGGAAGAGGGAGAAGGGAGGAGGGAGTAACATGCAAATCATGTTCACATCCAGTCTTACTAGACCCCAAAACATCCCAGGTGCCTCATTTTTCTCAGCAAGCTGCATTCCCTTCTGTCTGCTATGTCACTACATTTCACAGGTAAGAAAACCGAGGTGCGCAGAGGTTTTGCCATGGCTGACCCAGCCACCTACCTGGTTAGTCACAGACCCAGACTTGCCCCTTTTCTGATCCGTGCCAGCTCTCCTTGCTTTCATTCATTTGGGAGGCTGCCTTCCCTCTCCCTGCCTTCTGAGAAAGCTGGGCTGTTCTGCTCAGCCCTCCATGTCTGCAGGTTCAGCATCAGGGGAATCAACTAACACTGACCTCTCCGGACTTTACTGAGGCGCCTCTCTCTACAGCACCCAAAAATAAACACTATCTTCATTTTCTTCCTTGGCCAGACAAATGTGAGGGATTCCCTCTGAAGCCATTTCCGACGCCCTGATGGTATGAAGGAGGACAGTCATGTGGTAGCTGCTGTGTCATTTATAAGCATAGAAACCCAGAGAAAAAGGGTGTTATGTAGAAAGTCCCATTTTATCATCCGCTTCCTCCCACCTTATCTCCTTTACTTTTCAATTACACTTCCATGTGCTTGAACCTGTTCCTGAACTCTTAGTCTCACAAAGCACACACACACTACAAAGCAAGGTTGCCTCCAGGAAGAACACGTCTGATTTTCTTCTTTTCTTTCTTTCTTTTTTTTTTTTTTTGTTTGTTTGTTTGTTTGAGACACACTTTCCCCTTCTGTCACTCCTTCGCTAGGCTTAGCTGTACCTACGCCTCCTTTTGAAATGCTATCTCTAAATCTCTTCTTGCTTATTCTGTTAAACCGCTGATTTTAAGAGGCATTTCAAGGGAAATCCACCTTGCACATCATCATCCAGTGTTGGTGACATCTTTGATTCGCTGTGTTTGAGGAGTGTGAACTCCATTTCTCTCCTGTGCCTTCTCCATCACGCTCTGTACAGTGGTTCTCAGATCAACCAGTGGGGCCAGCAGGGCCAGGGTGGGGAAGATCTCTCCAGAGATTAGACCCCACACGTCTCAGTGCTCCAGATCCCATTCTTAGCAGCAGAGCAGAAGGAGGCAGGGAGGATAGAAGTGTCCAGTCCTCTGACTGCAACTGGGGGCCTTGCTAGGAACAGAGAAGGGATGGGGGCGGAGTGCCCCATCATGACAAGGCCATCTCTGTTATTATCACATCTCAGCTCACTTCCCTGGAGGCTAATTCCCAAAGATCAGCCGAGAAGTTAGCATTCTAGTTTTTCATATTCTTGATCATCCATTGCTCAGTTTTCATGCTCCATCTACAATGAGGTTGTTTTTTTTTTTTTTCAAGACTTCTGTTGTTAGTTGAATATTGTCCCCCCAAAGGACACTTGAAGGCCCTAGCCCCTGGGACCTGTATGTGATCTTGTTTGGAGATGATAGTCTTTGTGGCTATACACAAGTTAGGAGGAAGTCCTACTGAATTAGGATGGGCACTAATCCAATGTGCCAATCTTGCTAAGAAAGGAAGAGACACAGACGACACACAGGAATGGCCACGTGAACACACAGGCAGAGACAAGCAACGCATCTACAAGCCCAGGGAAGCCAAGGATTGCCAGCAACACCAGAAGGTAAGAGAAAGGCAGTTGATCAAAACGTAACCAAAAGTGATACCATTGTTGCATAATGGAAAAGGCCAGTGCTGTGTTACTCTATACCCACCAACATTTAACAACAAAGGGAGAAAAAAAAGAGAAAAGCATTAAACATGTTCACTCCCTGGAGGCTTCAGAGGGAGCGTGGCCTTCCTAACACCTTGATCTTGGACCTCTACCCTGTAGAACTGTGAAAAAGTACATATTTGACAGTGTAAGCCCCGCCGCAGGTTGAAGCTCTTCGTTATGGCCACACTAGGAAATTAAGACAGGGCTGGGATTTAGCTCAGTTGGTAGAGCGCTGCGCTGCAGTCTCTGAGGTCATGGGTTCGATTCCCAGAACCACAAAAATGGGAGAAGGACGTGGCAACCCACCCCCTAGGCAATCCCGAAACAGTCAGCCATTGAAAACCCTATGAGGGTCGCTATGAGTCGGACACGACTTGACGGTGCCTAACAACAACAACAACAGGAAATTAAGACATCCTCCAAGCTGCTGCTCTCTTGCCTCTATTCCTTTTTCTGGGGCAATCCTCTGCTTATATGAGCTCACAATAATCTCTTCATCCTAGCCCGAGTTCAGGGACAGTGACCTTGGGCTCCAACCTTGGGCTCCGCTTCCCCAGACCTCGTACTCTGCTGGGAGCCTTCTGATTGCCTCTTCCACAAGCCTGTATTAGTCATGTGTGAATGCTCTGCACAGAGCCCTTGCTTAGCAGAACTTCCACAAATGATGAGCGAAAATGAAGGAAGCAGTCACATGGAGTGGCTCTGAAAGAGAGGGAGATGGGGAAGAAGCAATCCTTGCCCTGGAAAAATATGATCATTTTAGAACAGAAAATCAAAACAATGTAGCTTGTCATCTTGACTCCATGCCCAATAGGCTGATCTATCTTGTTTATGTATCACACACATATTCACGAAGCCCTTTCAAGTTTTCACCTTATGAACCACTTCATAAAGGACAAGGACCACACACCCATGAGTGCAGTGGAGGAAGGGAAGTTTCTTTTTCTTTTTTTTTAATTGGAAAATTTTAATGTACGACTTAATGTGTTTCATTCTGACATGAATTTCATTGTGACATTTCCATATATGTGTTTCTTTGTACATTGCACAGATAAGTTCCCCCTTACCCTTTTGTGCCCCTCCTCCCCCCTGTCCCAACCCCCACCAAAGGCTTCTCTTCCACTTGCATGTCTTTTTGTGGAAATATCTTTCCCTATATCCTTGGATCCCAATTATGTTTAAGGTTGAAACTTTTTCTGTAGTGATCTAGCTTTTTACATTGTCAGTAATATTACATGAATTTTCTAGCCCATTGGTATTATTACCATTCTTTGGTATTATTGGTATTATTATAATTATTTCCCAAACTATTGAAGTTGGGCTGTTTCCTTTGAGGTCGCCCTCTCTCACATTCCTCACTCTTCCTTGTTCCTCTTCTCCCTAAGTAGAGGAAGGGAAGTTTCTAAGAAGCCTAGGACAAGCGCCCTTGCAACCCTGGTGAATTCTTCTTTTCATTAAATGCTGCAAATGAATTGATCATTTATATTCAACACCAATGTAACAAGAGGCCAATGCCAAGATGACCAAATAGAACACACGCTCCTTGGAAGCAAGGATGGCTAGACTGCGTCTTACATGTTTTGGACATGTAGTCAGGAAAGACCAGTCCCTGGAGAAAGACATCATGTTTGGGAGAGTGGCAGGTCAGCAAAAAAAAGGAAAAAGGAAAACCCTCCACCAGATGGATTGACACAGTGTCTGCAACCATGGGCTTAAACATAAATAAGATCCTGTGCCTGGCACAGAATAGGGAAGTGTTTCGATCTGCTGTACATAGGGTTGCTATGAGTCGGACTTGACTCGATGGCACCTAACAACAACAACATATATCCTTCCGGGCTCATCTAAGGTTTCACTTCCTTGGGGAAGCATTCTCTGATTCTCTGCTTCATCCAGCAGCACGAATTCTCTCTCCTTAGGCCTTGGGTCTACCATGCTGCACCATCATTTCTCAGTGTTATGTCTCAGCCCAGGCTCTCACCGTGAGCTAGCTCATCAAGGACAAGGACTGAGGCTTTGCCCTTGTCAGATCCCCAGGACTTATCACATCGGCTGGCACATGCAAATGCCCCGTGTAAGGGTCCATGGAATGAAATGGATGAGAGTTGAGGACAGAAAGAGTTCACAAGTTCTCAGTCATCTGAGCTGAAGCATTCGAAAGCCTTGCCCTGGCCCTCAGAAGCAGATTTGGTTTGGAAAGTCCCAACAGCCCTAAAATCACAGGCCACCTAAAGATATATGTGCCCAAGCCCCAAGACAGAAATGAAACCCACCTTTCACCAACCTGAAGTTGCTCACCTAGGTGTAATTAATTGCCCCACTAAAGGTGTAGAAGAATTACCTGAGTCATTCTCAATCAAACGGTGGTTTCTGGTTACATAAAATTCTTCCGCAAAGAGAATGACCCATCATCTGCGGGTTCCTAACTTCATAGATTGGCCATGAACCAATAGATAAATCATGCCATAAACCTTCTGGCATGGCCTTGGCCCACATCCCCTGCCTTCTTGCGGGGACCTGATTCATGCCCTGTGCTACCTGCCAGCAAGGCTTTTGACCTGATTCCCAGGAAGGACAAGGCTGCCTCAGAGAGCAAGACGGAGAGGCAGGGTGGAGGCACAGCCCGGAGGCCAGCGGGGAGGGAGGCTTCCCTGGAACACAGACGTAAGCACAGCTCTGGGCATGCACACCGGCTGTTTACCTGGGAGCCTGGCGCTGAATGTCGCAAGAGCTCTTTGCTGCCAGATTGCAGCCTGCTGGTCACTCAGCAGCAGCAGCAGCAGGCCGAGCTGCCTGGGGGGCCTCTCCAAGGGAACTCACCTGCCAAGCCCAGGGCGCGCCTTCTACCCCTGCCAGTTCTGTGGTGCCTGCCAAGAGAGGCCCAAGGAAGCTGCCCAGGGACGTGGTCCTGGCCCAGGGAACGGCTACGGGCTCTAGGACTCCTTCTTTCCCATCCTTTCTCCCCATGTCTTCTTTGCTCAAATCTTCCTGTACATTCTGGGGTGTGTCTCAAAGGCAGCTTTGCAAAGTGAATCCACGGTGGATTTTTACAACTGTGTTCTAACAGGGAGAGGTGGCTCACACCTGTGATCCCAGCAACTCAGGAGGCGGAGCAGGAGGGTTGCAAGTTCAAGGCCAGAGGCAGCCTGCCTAGTTTACCAAGACCCTATCTCAAAATAAAAAATAAAATAAAGGCCTGGAGGTGCAGCTCCGTGGTAGGGTGCTTGCAAAGCCTGCGTGAAGCCCTGGGTTCAACCTTCCAGTACCACAAAAAAGAAAAACAACCGCCCTTCTAGTCATTCTCCCTCAGGGGCTGTATCGCCCCATGTGCTCCGTTTTCTACAGTGCTCCACACAGATCTCAGGTCTGCTCCCCTGCACCTCTCACTCACCTTCCTGAATCCTTTCAAGGGCTCCCTGTTTGCCTTAGGCCAGCATCATTAGCCAGATGGACACTGCCCCACCCCACCTTAGTCTCTGCCGACTGACTGTCATGCTTGGGATGGCACCGGGGAGCCAATGGGCAGTGGTGACCCCCATCACCTCCATTAGCAGCGCCTCCATTCTCTCATGTGCTGTTGACCTTCTCCCAATCTTAGGCAAAGGACTGTGCAAACCCAGCTTCACAGACATCAATTCCCCGCCCCCAGCCCCTTCAATAGAATCCGGGGACTCCATGCAACACCTCTATCATATTTTAGGCTCCAACTTTGAGGTCAACTCGCAGGTTCCAAAACACACCATGCTAACTTTTGTTTTGTTTTGTTTTGTTCTTTTGTAGGACTGGGGGTTGAACCCAGGGCCTCAAGCTTGGGTGTTCTGCAAGTGCTGGACCACTGAGCTGCACCCCCAGCCCATTTTTTTTTTTTTTTTTACTTTTTGAGACAGGGTCTCGCTAAATTATACAGACTGCCTCTGGTCTCAAACTTGCGATCCTCCTGCCTCCGCCTCCCAAACCACTGGGATTACAGGCATGCGCCACCGCCCCCAGCCTCATGCTAACTTTCTTATCTGCCAAATAACAATATTTCTGGAGGCCGGCACTGGCAATCCCACCAAAGACCACAGTCAGGCCCAGTCTTCTGAGTGTCCCCAGAGGGGAAGACGCCCCTAAGCAAGTCACTATGCCTTTGTACAGTCTCTCCCCTCCGCCAAGAAAGTCCTTCCTCCTCACTTCCTAGCCCCTGATGACACTTCTCCCTCCTCAGGACTCAGCCCACGTGAGCTCATCCCTGACCTTCTTCCCATGATGTGACCTCGGGGCTCTCCATGCGCCTTGATGGGTTTACAAAGGTCTGTTTTGCTGTGGCATCTCTTTGGGGGGCACAGGAATCACAGCATCTCATCTTTGTATCTTCATGGGGTGATGAAGCAGACTATATCAGAGCCTTTTGGATCCTTTTCCACATGTGGCCCCAGTCTGACCTGCCCCACCTTGATCCCTCCTCTTCCCATCAAAGCCCCAGCTTTAAGCCAGGTGTGGTGGCCCACACCTATAATCCAATTGGCTCGGAGGCTGAGGCGGGAGGATCGCAAGTTCGAGACCAGAGGCAGTCTGTGTAATTTAGTGAGACCCTGTCTCAAAAAGTAAAAAATAAATGGGCTGGGGGTGCAGCTCAGTGGTCCGGCACTTGCAGAGCACTCAGGCGCGAGGCCCTGGGTTCAACCCCCCGAGCTTCTACAGCAGCTGCTTCCAGGTCTCCCTGCTTGCCTCCGTGGCCCCTACCCTTTATTCTGCCTCTGTCATGAATTCAATCACATCGCCCCCAATTCAAAATCTCCCACACTCAGAGGAAGGTCCCAAAGCCCCAGCACAGCCCCCAGGGTCCCAGTAACGCAGGGACCTCTGCATCCTTGCCCCACCCCTGCACCTCATGTCGTCACACTGACCTCCCTTCTCCTCCCCGCCCCCGCTTGGCCCTGCTGTCCCCTTTGTGCAGGCAGGGTGCCTTCCCCAACCTCCTGCCTCATTCCTTCCCCTCCTCAGTTCTTGGCAGGTTCCCCTGAGCCTCCAGGAGGAACCGGATCCTCCAGCACTCGGCACCCGCCACCCCTGCTGGGCTGCTGTCTTCCCAGCATTCCCCTCTGTTAGAGAGCACGCCATTGTCAGATACACTCCTTTACTCGCCCTTCGCTCTCGTCCTCACTCTGTGCCGCAGATGTCTTAGGCTTGTCCCAGGCCACGCTGGCAGCAAAAGCCTCCTGGGCACCATGCTCCAGAAGCCCTGGGGACAGACCCTGGTGGATCCTGGGAAAGGGCTGGGGACAGTGGGCACCATCTTCCTTTCCCATCCAAGTTCTGTTCCGCGCCTGCGGACAGAGATGTGGCCACAGAAATGCCGGGGCGCCAGCTGGCCTGGTGGAGCGACCCTCCCACCAACAGCATTCCTGAGCCCTGTATGTGAGCCTGGCATGGCTCACCAGGGAGGCGCTGCAAGGAAACAGCATCACGGGTTGGCAGAATTGTACTCCTCAAGCCATTTCCCAGCAGCGTATGGGGGGCAACCCAAAGCGTAAGATCTACACAGATTAACCCCTTGTCTATACTGCAGCCATGACCCTAATCTGGGTTGACATCTCTCAAGAGCCCCCATTGCCTCTTTCCTGGAGCTTCCTGAAGCTTCCAGACCTTCCCAGCTCCCGGTTCCTCCTCCCTGAGTTTTCCTTACTCTCTCTCTCTACTGATCATGGCGGCCACCTCCCAATCTGCGGCGCCCCATCAAGCCCCCACGCCTTTGCTTACACAGGTCCTTGGCCCTGCCTACCCTTCCTTCTGGCCTTTGGGAAAGGTGGCCCATTCACCTCTCAAGCCTCGGCTCCCAGGGCAATACGTCCATGAACTGTTTCCTGACACCTCCTCAGAGCTGGCCCCAATCACTCCCCTTGACGCCTGATCCTATCCCGGCATCTGTAGCATTTGCTGTCCGCTCTATGCGTGTTTCCAGAGCTTTCTCTCCCATCAGGCTACTGGCTCCTTGAGAGCTGAGTCCTTGTTCACCGGGCTTGCAGCAGCCAGAGAGAAATGGGTAAACGGCAAGTCCATTGGAGTCACTCCCTTGCTCAAAGGCCTCCGCTAGCTCCCACGTCACTCAGGGTCAGAGTCAAAGTCCTTGGCCCAATCTATGAGATCCTAAACAATGTGCACCCTGAACTCCCTACCCATAGGTTCGTTCTGAGACTCTGCCTCTTACTGTGCCTCCTCCTGGGCTCCTCTGCTATACCAGCCTCCTTACTGGGATCTAAACACACAAGGCCCAGCCCCACCCCAGGGCCTTTGCACCACACACCTGCATCCTGGAATGCTCTCTTCCCGCAGTTAGGCATGTGGCTATTATCATTGTCCCTCCAGGCCTTCCTAAGAGTGCTGCCACCCCCCCCACCCCACATACCAGGAGGACTCGCCTTGCCTGGCCCACACTGTCTATATGCTGCTAGCTTTTCCTATACCCCTTCCCTACCTTCCTTTTCTCTGTAGACTTTATTGGTTTTTTTCCTTTATTAGTAAATGATGATGGGGGAAAGAGTAATACAGCATTGGCTTTTTCCATTATGCATCCTTTACATCACTTCTGGCCTGCAGCCGTAGCCCTGTGGCATCCGATACCAGCAGATCTTGCAAGTTAAGCAGAATCAGGCCTGGTTAGTGCTTGAATGGGAGACCCCCTGGGAACACCAGGTGCTGTACCCTTTGGAGAAGGACCCAGCAACCCACTCCCAAAACCTCAATCCACCATTGAAAACCCTATGAACAGCAGAAAAGCACTGACAATAGTGTTTCCCCTGTTGTATGTAGGGTCACTATGAGTCGGATACCGATTTGACGGCACCTAACAACAACAACAACATCACTTCTAGCAACACTTTCATTGACCCACAAAGTTTATGGAGCCTTAAGGCTAGTGTACAATTAAACTCTGACACTTATTTGGGTTATCTTCCCCCATTTGTCCGACATACTCATGAAGTTGTGCCGTTTACATTGAGATTGACCTCTCCCCTTTATCCCTCTTCATTGACCCTCCTGCCCCTGCCATCTTCTCCAATCTTTGCTTCCCTCTGCTAGATCCCTCCCTCCTTCTTTCCACTCTTATTTTGTCCCTTCTACACTAAGTTTAATTGTGCATTTTTCATATAGCAATTTATATGGGATTTTTTTCCTTCCTTTAAGTATGATTCAGCACCCACATATGAGTGGGAACACATGGTATTTCTCTTTTTGGGCTTGTATTCATTCCCTTAAGATGATGTTCTCCAATTCCATCCATTTTGCTGCAAATGACATTATTTCATTTTTTAAATTCCTGAGTAGTCTTCCATTGTGTGTATGTACCATGATTTTTTGTAACTATTCTTCTGTTGATGGACACCTTGGTTGGTTCCATAACCTTGCTATTGTGAAAAGTGCTGCATTGAATATGGAGGTGCAGGTGTCTCCGTGGTAGGATTACTCGTCTCCCTTTGGGTATATTCTCAGTAGTTCTCCATAGACTTTAGCACCACCTAACATACGGTACAGGAGAAGAGCGTGGCAATCCACTCCCGATGCAGTCCTGAAACAATCAGCCATTGAAAACTCTACGAGGGTTGCTATGAGTCAGACACGACTCAAGAGCACCTGACAACAACATATGGTACAGCTTATCTGCTTCACTTATTATCCATCTCTTCCTATTGCAGCTGCGAGATCACAGGATTCTTATCTGTTTTGCTCATTGCAATAAATTCAAGGCCTTGAACAGTGCCCGGCACATAACGAGGACCAAATATTTTACAGATGAATAAATGATACCCTTCACACCCCGTATACCTCCTGGCACATGGTAGACCTAGGTCTGCTATGAATATTTGTTGGGTGAATAAATAAAAAGAAAGACAAAGAAAAACAAGGCAGATAGAGAAGAGAAAGACACAAAGGCACAACTGAGATAAAAAGGGAATCCATGGGGAGAAAGGAAAGAAGGAAGAGAAGGAGGGAGGGAGAAAGGAACAGACTCCAAGACCTAGATAACTCAGCCTTCATTTATGTGGGCTAAAGTCCTCTGATGATTGTGTGTATGGGGCAGCCTAGACCATCCATCTCCTGATCCCCAGGAGCTGTCCGCTTGCAGCTTCTTTATGTCAGCAATCGGCCCAGCTAGAGGGAAAAAAAAAACAAAGACTGTTTTATTGGGGCACTTGATCATCATTTTCTGACTCATCGTGACACATTCTAAACTCAGACGGCCTGCCGGTGATTCTACACAGACAGCCCAGCACAAGCTTTGGCCAAGAGATTTGCACTCCATGTTTTGCAGGTATTTCTGTGTTTTAAAAAATGCATTGCTTTATCCTTATAAAGGCAACACACACAAAAGCACAAAGGAGACCATAACCCAGCCTTGTGTCCTTCCTGTCTTTCGTCCACGTGTAATACACACTTGGTCTATACTTGTATGACTTTTCATGTCTGTACTTCTAGGGCTCCTGAACGTGGGCTTTAAGTCGACTGGGAGGCAGCCCATGGGGACAGTAGAAGAGGCAGACACTGGGAATGAATACATCTCAGACTGGTCCTGGCTCTGACTCTTGGTGACTGGGAGACCCCAGTTAAGTCCCTTAACTAAATTGATTGTTCCTCACACTTTGCCATGGACTCGGGCCATGTCCTAGTTTATACCTGCTCTTCCAGGGCAATTAATTCGAGGGGCCCAGTTTAAACAATAAAATATTTGGTCCCACTTTTCTTAAC
>VMDO01006414.1:0-18553 GCA_007922755.1 Pedetes capensis
TCTTTTATGTCATGCCACAACTCTTCTGGTCTCCTGTCATTTGTGTCTAATGCATTAAACCTATTTTTGAGGTGGTCTCTGAACTCAGGTGGGATATACCCAAGGTCATACCGTGGCTCTCGTATACTTGTTCTAATTTTCTTCAGCTTCAGTTTGAACTTGCATATGAGAAGTTGATGGTCTGATCCACAGTCAGCACTTGGTCTTGTTTTGACAGTTTGTGCAGAGCTTTTCCATCGTCTCTTTACACATATGTAGTCAATTTGATTTCTGTATGTTCGGTCTGGTGAAGTCCATGTGTATAGTCTCCGTTTATGATGTTGAAAAAATGTATTTACAATGAAAAGGTCATTGGTCTGACAAAATTCTATCATGCGATCTCCAGCTTCATTTCTGTCACCATGACCATATTTTCCAACTACTGGGCCTTCTTCTTTGTTTCCAACCTTTGCATTCCAGTCACCAGTGATTATCAGTATGTCTTGATTGCATGTTTGATCTATTTCAGATTGTAGAAGCTGATAGAAGTCTTCCCTTTTTCATTTGTGGCCTTGGTGGTGGGTACATAAATTTGAATAATAGTCATATTAACTGGCCTTCCTTGTAGGCGTATGGATATTATTCTATCACTGACAACATTGTATTTCATGACAGATCTTGGAATGTCTTTTTTGATGATGAATGCAACCCCATTTCTCTTTATTTTATCATTCCCAGCATAGTAGACCATATGACTGTCTGACTCAAAATGGCCTATGCCAGTCCGTTTTAGCTCACTGATGCCTAGAATGTCAATGTTTATGCGATCTATTTCTCTTTTAACAATTTCTAACTTGCCTAGATTCATACTACGTACATTCCATGTTCCAATTATTAATGGATGTTTACCCTTGTTTCTCTTCATATTGAGTCGTGTCACATCATCACGTTGAGCACCCTGGGGTTTTACTCCATTTCTGTCATCACAGTAGACTCTACTTGGAGGAGGCAACTCTTCCCCAGTAGTCTTTTGAGTGCCTTCCAACCTGGGGGCCTCATTTTCTGGCACTATATCTGACAGTGTTTCTTTGCTATCCATAGGGTTTTCAATGGCTAGTTGTTTCGGGAGTGGCTCGCCAGGTCCTACTCCCTCAGTCTTATGATACAGTGTGAATAAGCCAGTTCCAAGCCTCTTTGCACTCTGTACTCATTAAATAGCAACGTCTCTTCCCCCCCTCCCTTCATAGCCTCTGGCTGCCATCCTTCTATGTTTAATCTCTATGCTTCCAGCTCCTCCGAGGGCTTTATACAGGTGGAATCTGACAGTATTTGCCCTTTTGTGACTGGCTTATGGCATTTGGAATGTCTTTAAAGTCCATCTAGGTTGGCGTATGTGTCAGAATATCCTTTCCTTTTGGGACTGTATAATATTCCATGGATGTATAGACCACATTTGGGTTATTCAGCCATCAGTCCGTGAACACTTGGGCTGTTTCCACCTTTTGGCTATTGGGAGTAATGATGCTTTGAATGTGAACCTCTCAGTCCAGTTTGGCACAGTCTTAACAGCATGCCACAGACTGGGCAGTTTATAAACTATGGAGTTTCATTTCCCACAATTCTAGAATCTGGGAAATCCAAGCTCAAGACACCTTCAGATTTGGCATCTGGTGCAGGGCCCACTTCATAACTGGCTATGTTTTTGCTGTGTCCTTACATGATGGAAGGGCAAAAGGAGCTCTTTGGGGCCTCTTTGTAAGGACACAAATCCGCTGGGCACGGTGGCACCTGTCATCCCAGTGACTCAGTAGGTAGAGGCAGGAGGATCGTGAGTTTGAGGCCAGAGGCAGCCTGCATCACATGTTGTTGTTGTTAGGTGCCGTCGAGTTGGTATCTGACTCATAGCGACCCTCGTAGGGTTTTCAATGGCTGACTGTTTCGGGATTGCCTTGGGAGTGGATTGCCAGGTCCTTCTCCCATTTTAGTGGTGCTGGGAATCGAACTGGGGACCTCAGAGACAGCAGCACAGCGCTCTACCAACTGAGCCAAATCCCAGCCCATGCATTACATGTTGTTGTTGTTGTTAGGTGCCGTCGAGTCGGTATCCGACTCATAGCGACCCTCTGTACAACAGGGGAAGCACTATTGTCAGTGCTTCTCTGCTGTTCATAGGGTTTTCAATGGCAGATTGATTTTTGGGAGGGGGTTGCCAGGTCCTTCTCCCAGCCTACAGCTTCTGGTGTTCTCAGGCGGTCTCCCATCCAGGTACTAACCAGGCCCGACCCTGCTTAGCTTCCGAGATCTGATGGGATCGGATGCCACAGGGCTATAGCTGCAGGCATGCATTACATAGCAAGATAAAAAATAAAAAGTGGCCTGCAGGTGCAGCCCAGTGGTAGAACACTTGCAAAGGGTGTACAAGGTCCCACTCCCAAGTACTGCAAAAGAAAAAAAAGAAAAAAAAAAAAAGTCACGAATTCTCATGATGAAGGTTCTGTCTTGATTGACAGCCTAATCACCTCCCAAAAACCCTGCTTCCTGACGCCCTTACCTTGAGGCTATGCTTCAGTCTGTGAATTTGGGAGGCACACAGACATTCGCTTTGGTGTTCAGACATTTCTTTGAGTCCTTGCTTTCTGCTCTTTTGAGTTCATTCCAGAAAGCAGAATTGTGGGGTCTCATGGTGATTGTTTGAATAACTTTTCAAGGAACCGCCGTACTGTTTTCCCTAGCCGCTGGACCATTTTACACTCCCGGGGAGCAGGGCTCTTGTGTCACCCTGGAGGTACGTTTTCCACCGCAGCCACACTAACCCCGCTTTCTCTTGGGCACAGGCCAGTCCATCGTGGGCTGCAAGGCCATCCTCATCGACGACCAGGTGTTCGTGGTGGTGGCGCAGCTGTTTGGAGGCTCTCACATCTACAGATACGACGAGAGCTGGACCAAGTTCGTCAAGTTCCAAGACATAGAGGTCTCTCGCATTTCCAAGCCCAACGACATCGAGCTGTTCCAGATCGAGGACGAGACGTTCTTCATCATCGCGGACAGCTCCAAGGCGGGCCTGTCCACCGTCTACAAGTGGAACAGCAAAGGCTTCTACTCCTACCAGTCGCTGCACGAGTGGTTCAGGGACACCGATGCCGAGTTTGTCGATATCGATGGGAAATCGCACCTCATCCTGTCCAGCCGCTCCCAGGTCCCCATCATCCTCCAGTGGAACAAAAGCTCCAAGAAGTTTGTCCCCCACAGCGACATCCCCAACATGGAGGACGTGCTGGCTGTGAAGAGCTTCCGGATGCAGAACACCCTCTACCTTTCCCTGACCCGCTTCATTGGGGACTCGCGGGTCATGCGGTGGAACAGTAAGCAGTTCGTGGAGGTCCAGGCGCTTCCTTCCAGGGGGGCCATGACCCTGCAGCCCTTTTCTTTTAAAGATAATCACTACCTGGCCCTGGGGAGTGACTATACGTTCTCGCAGATATACCAGTGGGATAAAGAGAAGCAACTCTTCAAAAAGTTTAAGGAGATCTATGTGCAGGCACCCAGGTCCTTCACAGCCGTCTCCACCGACAGGAGAGATTTCTTTTTTGCATCTAGTTTCAAAGGGAAAACCAAGATTTTTGAACATATCATTGTGGACTTAAGTTTGTGAAGGTGTCACTGGTGAATCTAAAAGACATGTAGCGCTAGCTCTATAAGAGAGGACCAAGAAGAAATAAAATAAAGTAATAAAACAAGCCAGGCTCAGAGCTCTGAAATTAAAAATTAAAACGCACTGGGGAAATAGGAGTTTTCCAACTTTTAGGACTCACAGTGTAATCAGGGATTGCATTTATTGGCTAACTGCATGACATGCCCATTCTACCATTTAAAAAGATGTCTTAACACTTGTAATTTCTGAGAAAGGAGTGCAGCTTTTCCTCTTCCCATCTAGGAGGTAATGTGCTTTTTCTTTGTTTTTAATGAGGAAAGAGAAAATTGAACAAGATGGGACAGCTCTTCTAATGAAATTAAAACAAGAAAAACAACCACCTATGGACCCTTTTCATTCCACTTTAGCAATCCTTTTGGTGAGAACTGTTAAAGCCAAAGTCAGCTGAAAAGATTTGCTGATGATTCCTTTCAAAAATCTTAGAACACTCAGCAGTGCTATTTTTGAGCCTCTCTTGTTTCCTAAAAGTAATGTCCAGTTTTCCAAAATCCTCCTTTTTTTTTTTTTTTTTTTTAGACAGGGTCTCACTCTGTAGTTGGGGCTAGCCTGGAATTCACTATGTAGACCAGGCTGGCCCTGTACTCGCTTTGATTCTCCTGCCTTGGCCTTCTGAGTGCTGGGATGACAGGTGGGAGCCGCCACACCCGGCTTCAAAACCTTCCTGAAAGCAGAATGTTGGTTCTTCATTGGCCCATATGGGTGGCTGCTCACCACGGGTGTGTTAACAGCTTAGCGTCTGACATTGCTTCCTTTGCCACAAAGAAAAGATTCTGGCCACACATGTCTGGGCCAGCATGGGCTGTGTGCCCAGCAGTGAAACAAAATAATTTGTCGCTGTTGCTTGCGGTTCAAAGCTGACCCTTGCAGTGCTCGGAGCAGTCGTGCTTGATTGATGCACTCCACGAGTCGCCTGCCTCTCCTAACCCATCTTTCCATGTGTGGGTAACTAGCAGACAGGCCAAAGACTGAATGGTGCTTTTTATCTGTCCTTTAGAGGAAGGGAATAGGTGTTTCCATCTGATGTGGATTTGGTAGGATTTTTGAAGTGAGATTTTGCAGAGTCAAAGGGGACTTTACTCAGATCTCAGCGTGCTTTGAAACCCAGAGGGGGCCCCTTTGGTTGATGCATGTATTTGCCCTCTGGACAGCTTACTATTTCAAGTAATTGAATAGCAACCTGCCTACCTGCCCACCTGCCTACCTCCTTCCTCCTAAACAGTCCTACTTTGTCGAGTTGCTGGTGCTGCGTAGGAAAAACCACAGCCCAGGACTCCAGTGACAGGGACGTGCCTTGCTCTCCCAGTGCTTTGGCAAAGGGTGCCCAGGATGACACACTCCAACAGGGCCACGTGTTAGTGGCAGGTCTTCCTTACAGATGGGGGCTCTGAGGTCGATCAGGATAGACCAACTGGAGCCAGACAAGCTGAGTCCCATAAACAACAGGTCTGTGCTCGGAAGCAGGTGCCCGATTTCAAAACGTGCCCCTCGGGTGGATCGAGGGGAAGTTGCTGGGTCTGGTTTTGTGGATGATTGCTCAGTGGGTGTTTTGTGTAAGTGGCCATTTCTCTTCAGAGAACATGAAGTGAGTGCTGTCGAGGTGGCTCTTTACAGAGTAACCCAGCAAATGCCCTCCAGCCGTGGAAGCAGCACATCCCATTGCACTATTGTGTTGTGGGTTTTTTTTTTTTTTCAATTTTTTTTGTAAATTTTTAATGTACACCTTAATGTGATTCATTCTGACATGCTTTTCATTATGATATTTCCATATATGCGTTTTGTTGTACATTATACATATAAGTTCCCTCTTACCCTCTTGTGCACTTCCTCCCCCATCCCACCCCCCACCAAAGACTTCTCTTCCATTTACTTGTCTTTTTATGGTCATATTTTTCTATATATCCTTGGGTTCCAGTTATGTTTAAGATAGAAACTTTTTTGTAGTGAACTTTCTTTTTACATTGTCAGAACTATTACATGAATTTTCTAGACCATCTATAATAATACTATTCTTAGATTTTTTTTATTATTATGTTCCGACCTCTGCATAGGATTTTTTCCTTATAATTTTGATTCAGCTCCTATATATGAGTGAGAACGTGGTATTTCTCTTTCTGAGTTTGTGTTCGTTCACTTAAAATAATTTTCTCCAATTCCATCCATTTTGCTGCAAATGGCATTATTTCATTTTTTTTTGATTGCTGAGTAGTATTCCATTATGTATATGTACCATAGTTTTTTTTATCCATTCTTCTGTTGTGTTTTAATGATTATTGGCCACATCAGAAGTAGGTAGATGCTGTGCCACAAATAGAATGTTTTTGTTGTTTTCTGACTTTAAGCAGCGCGGACTGTGCAAAAACCAGCCCCGGGGGACCAAATGTTGATGTTACGTGGGCATTCTTGGGTACCTTCTAGAACTGCAGGATGAGGCTTCCAGCCTAGGGGACTAGGGAGTTTCACACCCACGCTTACCCACGCTCAGTGGTGTGATTACTTGGGACTTTGCGGCTACATACCAAGCAAACAGAGAAAGTGTTTTGTTTTCATTGTTTAAGCATAAATCGCCTTCCTCCGCCGCCTTCTTCGGTCTTCTGGGTTTGTTTGAACTGTGAGTGCCCAGAGCTCCGTGTCAGAGGCTGGAAGTGGAGCAGCTCTGCGGTTCTCCCGCTGTAGAGCTCGGCCAGCTGCAGTTCAGGTGCACAGAAGCTGTCAGCCAGGCCTGAGTGGAAAATGGGCAAAGAATGCAGGGACATCCAGACAGTCCCAGCACTTGTGCTGGGTTGAGCTGCCATTCTGGCTTCCTGCCACTCGTAGAGGAGGCAACAGGGGCATTTTTGCTGGTGCTGCCTCTCCAGAGCAGTGCACTGACTTCTCTGCAGTAGCTCGAAGGGGGAAGTCAGGGACTGGCTATCTGGACTAGCTGCACTGGCCGTTGCTTGCTGTTGTTGTTGTTGTTGGGTGCCATCAAGTCAGGTCTGACTCATAGCAACCCTATGTACAAAACACTCCCTGATACTGTGCCATGCCCAGCACTATTATCAGTGCTTCTCTGCTATTCATAGGGTTTTCAGTGGCGGATTGTTTCAGGAGTCGGTTGCCAGGTCCTTCTCCCTAGCCCGCAGCACCTGGTGTTCCCAGGCATTCTCCCATCCGAGGACTAACCAGGCCAACCCTGATTGTTTCCAAGGTCAGGCAGGATCAGATGCTAGGGTGTTAAGGATTTTGCTTAGGATCTGGAAAACCAGGAAGCACAGGGATTTAGGATTTAGGATGGATTTAGGATGGGGGAATCTGTTGCATCCAAATGGCGCATTGAGGGTGCAAGAAAGAGCTCAAGTAGTCAGTGTGTTGGGGTATGAGAGGGTGGGGAATGCACTCAACCATAGTCAAATTTTCTTTTCTTTTCTTTTTCTTTTTCTTTTCTTTCTTCTTCGTCTTTTTTTTTTTTTTTTTTTTTTTTTTTTTTTTTTTTTTTTTTTTTTTTTTTTTTTTTTTTTTTTTTTTTTTTTTTTTTTTTTTTTTTTGTGGTACTGGCCTTTGTGCTTGCATGCTTTGCAAGTGCTGGACCACTGAGCTGCACCCCCAACCCACTTTTTGTTTACTTTTTTGAGACATTTTGAGACAGGGTCTCACCAAAATATGCAGACTGCCTCTGGTCTCGAACTTGCAATGCTCCTGCCTCCGCCTCCCGAGCCACTGGGATTACAGGCGTGCACCACCATGCCTGGCTTTTTGCTTTTTCTTTTAAAAAAAAGTTTATACAGCACTGGAGTCTGCAATCTACAGAGGTCTGTGCCATGGAAAGAGGTATTTGCTCTGGCCAGCTTACCAAAGGAGCGTAGATGTTCTTGGCACAAGGTGGTGACAGCTTTGCCTCCTTACTCTTACTGCTCTCTCCCAAGAATCCCTGAAGTTTGAAGCAGTTTCTGTAAGCAGTTTTCTTCTAGTAATAATATAAAACAAAAGTAAACCCAACCAAACAACCGCGACACAAGCCCAAAGCAGAGAAAGACGTAGGAGCGTCCCCTGTGGGTCCCACTGAGGACACTGCCCTTCCTTCCTCCCATGCAGTGATGGTCACCTGCTCAGCATGGCTCTTTCTTTTAACTTCTCTGGCCAGGCTCCTGGACTGATCCATCCACACAGCCCTGCAGCTTTAAGGCCACTGTCGTAAAGCCAAGCTTTGTCCTCAGCCTCCGTAGGGTCAGGTTAGGTCTCAATAAAGACTAAAAATAAACCTGGGAGGTGAAGAGCACTGTGCTCTTGGCCAGTGGATGAAATCACCTTGCATTTTGGCAAAGCTTTATGCATTTTTTTTTCATGTACTTTTTTCTGCCTCATTTGTCACATATAGTTACTCAGCCTACTGGAGGGCAGGTGCTGCTCTAATTTCAGAGAGAAGGAAATAGACGCAGAATCTAAGTGGACTGCCTGCCCGTGGTGATCCAGTAGTAAGTGGCAAAGATAGAACTTCTCCTCTGAACAGCAGGCGTTGTATTTGCTTCCTGTGACGCTCCGCTATGCTTGCTCAAAGGGAGGCTTTTATTGTCACCATGATTACGAGGAGAGCAGAACCTTGAGGTCAAATAAAACGTGTGACAAAATTGCATGGCCAGAAGGAAAATACGCCGAAGAGACACCAGTGAATCAGCCGGTCCATTGAACAATTAACAAACACTGTGGAATTGCTGTGACAGGCAAGGCCCCACTCTTGACTCTTCTAGAAATTTCAGATGTTTTCTGTTGTTCTAGCTGGCACAGTTGTTTCTCCTCCCACACAGTGACGGGAGGAATGCTGAGGTTCAGGCACATCTGGTTCTTGTCACCATGTCCACAAGACAAACAGGATGAGTTCTGTGTGAGAGACATTAAAAACCCAAATGCACGTGCCATAATGAATTGCACCAGGTCCTCTTGAGCCTCTAGGGAGCATTCGGAAAATGACCATATTGCATTCCTCTCCCCTTGGAGAGCCTGCAGCCGTAGCCCTGTGGCATCTGATCCCGTCAGATCTCGGAAGCTAAGCAGGGTTGGGCCTAATTAGTACCTGGATGGGAGACCGCCTGGGAACACCAGAAGCTGTAGGCTTGGGAGAAGGACCTGGCAACCCCCTCCCAAAAATCAATCTGCTATTGAAAACCCTATGAACAGCAGAGAAGCACTGACAATAGTGTTTCCCCTGTTGTACAGAGGGTCACTATGAGTCGGATACCGACTCGACGGCACCTAACAACAACAACAACAACCCCTTGGAGAGAGAGGCTGGGTATTTTTAGGAAAGAAATCATGGTGAGATGCTGGAGGTTTGGCTGGCAGGGGTATTCAGGATGGAGATTTCTCTGGACAGGGGTATAATGAAAGAGAGATGAAGGTCTGCTGGTGGGGAATCTATTTGCATGCCACTGGTTTCCTGAGCTTTCTGCAGATAGACCAGTACCTTGTTTGCAGCAATGGGAGAAAGTTCTTTGCTTAGGCAGTGACCAAAGATTCCCTTCTAGACTGCACTGGAGTGGAGTGTTGCACACTCTTTGCAGGTGCACTGAGAGAGGTGGTTCAGATTTGGGGGACCAAGGAAAAATGGGCAGGAATGCGGGGCAGGTGACCATGGAAGAAACTCTTTGGGGAACGTAGAAATTAACTTGGAAGAGAGGAAAGGGTGATCATGGTTCTGTTTGCCTGAGCTAGGCAAGCAGAGGGTAAGATGACCACGAAATTAACAGCATCCCAGTGGTTATTGGGAAAAACCCACTGGGATGCTAATTCAACTAAGAATTGCATTGTGAGCCTACTGAGATCTAAATGCAGGCACTCTTATCCTTACTGTGTTCCATTGCTTGTATCTGAATCCACCCTTTCCTAGCAGGACACTATGCATTCCCTGTCCATCCCTTTGACTATCAGGAATGTATAAGAACTGTGATAAAATAGGCCAATATGCCATTTGGTACTGTTTTTACGTATTTTCCATGCATAACTTAGGTAAAATAAAAATAGTTTCTATGTATCTGAAAGTAAGTTTTGCAGTAGGCAGGCCACAACAGATGCGTTTGAAACCTGTAGATATGTTTAGCTCTTTTGGGTAAATAGATTTAACACATGATATGCCTCTTAATTCCATATGTCCTGTAAGCCTATGAATAAAAAGCAGTTCATGCCTAATATAGCTCTGATCTCTGGTCTGCTTGAATATGGATATGTCTTCTTGACTCATAAAGTTGAAGGACACCCAGGATGGGTTAGGGAGGGGGTGTCATTGAGTCGGGTTCATCTCATAGAGACCCTATGTGCAAGAGAACAAAACACTCCCTGACACTGTGTCATGCTCGGTACTGTATCAATGCTTCTCCACTATTCATAGGGTTTTCAATGGCAGAATGTTTCCAGAGCAGATTTCCAGGTCCTTCTCCCTAGCCTGAAGCACCTGGTATTCCCAGGCAGTCTCCCATCCAAGGACTAACCAGGCTGACCCTGCTTAGCTTCCAAGCTTAGGCAGGATCGGATGCCAGGGTGCTATGGCTGCAGACACCGGGGGAGGGGAGGGCAGAAATATCTTTATGGCTCACTCACTGTTTAAACAGGAGACGGGCACCTTTTGCTTCTTCATTTGGAAACTAAAAATTCATTTAAAAGTCACTAAAAAACTCACTGAAGAACTTTGCAAATACTCTTCTACCTAACCGGAGGACTCAGAATCCAGAGGGATCGACCGAGGACTGTAGGAGTATTTGGTAGTCTCCTGATTCTCCATGGTAGTAGGAGGTGGAATGGTAAGATGCCATGGGTAGGGGTGAGCTCTGAACTCCTCACAGACAGGAGTTTGACTTATCCTCTGCATGTCTGGGATCTTACCTGGTGCATAGAATTTGTGTAGTAAATGTTTGCCCCGTGTATCTTAGTCTTAATCTAGTTGGTTGAAGGACGGGGTCAGGACCCCAGTTCACACAGAATTGTGACTGCACCTACAGCACAGTACTTTGATGCATCTACAGTGCCAAGTACTTTGATGTGCTGTGGTTTTTTTTTTAAGTACAAGAACAGAGTTCTGGCTGTCATGGACTTGTCATCTAGTTAAGAAAGTTATCACTGCATGAAGCAGTAGTCAAAAATCTGACCTCTCGATACAGTTGTGCATCCTAAAGAATTGTGAGACTAGGAGAGCACTGTGAGCAATGAATGAAGCTGTTAGGAGTGATAACCCAATACTGAATGACTGCTCTGGCATGGCACAGGGCTGGGATTTAGCTCAGTGGGTAGAGCACTGCTCTGCAGTCTCTGAGGTCCTGAGTTCAATTCCCAGCACTGCAAAAGTGGGAGAAGGACCTGGCAATCCACTCCCAAGGCAATCCCAACACAGCCATTGAAAACCCCATGAGGGTCACTAGGAGTCAGATATGACTCGAAGGCACCTAACAACAACAACTGGCATGGCACAATATTCTTTCCTATTGCTATGTAATAAAGCACCACAAAGGTAGCACCTTAAAACAGCTCACGGTTCCCAGGGGCAGGAATCCAGCCAGGGCTCAGGCGGCTCTTCTGCTGCAGACTCCCGAGGCTGCCATGGAGGAGGCATCACCTGGAGACACCAAGGGGACTCTATGTTTTCCATCCCGTTCAGGATGTTGGGAGAATTAATTTCCTTAAGGTTATGGACTGAGGTCTCTGTTTTCTTGCCAGCTGTTGGCTGGAAGCCTCTTTCATCTCCTAGCGGTGACCTCCAGGTCCCTGCCGCATGGCCTTCTCCATGTTTTTGAACCTTTTAAGTGTTCGCTTCCCCAGATCACCTGGAGCCCCAGACATGAGAGCCTAACAGCTTTGTTCTGCTCTACCGATCCGAAGCAGGTCACAGTTTCCATCCCCACTCCAGGGGAGGGGACCAGTCAAGGACATGATTCATAGGGAGTAGGCGGTTACCTTGAGGGGAGGTCTCTACAGGCACCAACCCAACAGACAGATGTGCAGCTGGGCAGAATAAGTCATAACCATCAGCAGCCCCTCCTCTGGACCCAGGAGAATAGGAGCTGGGAATATAGACGTAAAAATTCCTGGGAGAAAATGTCACCACTGGGCCAGAGGGCACACCCTTTGAACCAGTAGGGAGAGGAGAAGAGCCGGATGCTTTTTGTCCTTGTTTTACTATTGATTCATTGCTTTGTGTTTGTGGAGAAGTGCAAAAAAGAACTAAAAATTTCCACACCAGTCGCCAGGCTCAGTGGCACATGCCTGTAATCCTAGTGACTCAGAAGGCGGAGGCAGGAGGATCACAAGTTGGAGACCAGAGGCAGTCTGTGTAATTTAGCGAGACCCTGTCTCAAAAAGGGAAAACAATGGGCTGAGGGTCCAGCTGAGTGGTACAGCCCTTTACAAACCACGCAGGCATGAGGCTCTGGGTTCAACCCTCAGTACAAAAAAAAATTCCATACCTCAAGTCCGAAGTTCATTAAGGCAGAGCCCAATGCTAACACCTCGGTGCATTTCGTCCTGGACCTCTGTACAGGCTGCCCAGGCCCTGACTGAGGCGAGGGCACCGCCTTTCTCTATTTCTCAGGCAGCTAATTGAGGCCTAACCATGTGAGAAGAATCGGAGGCACAAGTAATGCGTCACCTTCATCTATCACCTATCCTTGCAATTGGCTTCTTCGCCTCCCAGACAGGACAACCCTTGACTAACCAGGGTCTAATTGGCACAAAAGAGTTTTTCCAACAAATTAGTAGCAGAGGTGATACTAAAGGACTTGGACAGACCCCACCCCCTGGCCTCTGTTCCAGGCAGCCTCTCGTTAAGCGTGAACTTTGGTTCCTACCTGCAGCCAGACCTCAAAGCAATGCAATGCCAGCAGAGAGGCTGACGGGAGCGGAAATGCTGCCCCAGATTCCCTAGCACTGGCGGCCATTGTGTGAGCCCCGAGAGCACATTCCTGTGCCCCCACCCCCAGATGTCTGCTCCAGGAGACTTCCAAAAGACAGGAGAGAAAAGGATAGCTAAATTCCCCTGGTCTTCTAAGAGATGATTGTTAGGGCGGAGGGGCACAGTCTAGCTCACTCTGCCTCCCTCCTGCCACCCAACATCCCCCTAAATGGCACAGAGCTCTTCCCACATCTGCAGTAGTAGGGCTGAGGGGTTCCAGGTTGTGCAGCCAGCCCAGGCAGTCCTGTCAACCCCTTGTGTGCTCTTTGGGGCAGTGTGGGCTGAAGGGCCTATGAAAGCAGGGGAGGAGCTTTTGGTAACACAGACTCCTGGTACATATCGTGACCTGTCCTCCCCTCCTTCCGCACCCTGCTGGGATTCATACCCAGGGTCCTTTGTTTTCTTCACTCATCTAAGAATGCTGGATACATGGCAACTCCACAATACTTTTTATTTCAAGTTTATACCCTTTTCCTGTCCCTTTGTCTATAGCCATACCACCCTGGCATCTGAGCTTGTCAGATCCTGGAAGCTAAGCAGGGTCGGGCCTGGTTAGTCCTTAGATAGGAGCCCACCTGGGATTACTCAGATCCTGTAAGCTTGGGGGAAGGACCCCACAGCCCACTCCCAGAACAATCAGCCACCAAAAACCCTACAACCAGCAGAGAAGCACTGACAGTAGTGGCAGGCATGGCACAGAGTTGGGTAATATTTTGTCTGTTGTACATAGGGTCACTATGAGTCGGACCTGACTCAACAGCACCTAACAACAACAATAACAACTTGTCCCTTTGGATTACAACACTTTGGCTTATCAATCTTGTGAAAATCCAAATTACTGTCTTCACATGAGGCCTTTTAGCTAATTTGAGTACCCATTATGTGAGCAGCCCCGTGAGAGTCTGGAGGGCATGAGAGTCTTAAGAAAGATACAAAAGCATTGAAGGGGCTTGAAAAACAGCTGTCCTGCCATTGTACATGTGGCAGAAATTTACCAGGAAGGTGAGCATCACCTGAATAAATAATGTGACCCACGGGATCCTGTTTCACCACAGAGTACCATTTAATGAAAGAGCCCCCAAACCAAATAGTAATTCTAATCTTTCCTCATGTCCCTGAAAGAAGAGGAACATCTGTTCCTAACCTTCCACGGTCTGCTTCTGAAGTCCAGGTCCCCTGCCTCTTGCTCTCTAGCCATTTGCATACAGCAGCAGCCCCCAAGCCTCCCATTCCACTCTGCCCCAAACTCTCCACAGTACCTCACCACTCCACTGGAGCCTGGCTCCTTCCCTGTTCTCCATATTAGTTTCCCTGGGCAGACAACAGAGTGGAGGAAGTGCGCAAGTGTTCATACTTCTTATTCCTGCCATTATCCGTTCAGTCAACTGTTAAGATTCTTCTACCTCTGCCTCTCCCCTTCTGTAGCATGTTACCTGTGGGAGTTTAAATTTTGCCCACGGATTCCTCAGTGCTCTTCTTTTCAATAGGAAGAGCCTCATTTTCAGCCTCTGGAGTAGGAACTGTACTTAGCAACTTGTTTTTCCGTTGTAGACTGTGGCGGAACTGTCCATGTGACTTCCCAGAACAGGTGTTCAAAGGCACTTGGGCATCCTCTTTCTCTCTGGTTGCTCACTCTGAGGGAGGCCAGCCCCCCTCAGGGCTGTGAAGCTGCTTCAGCAGCCTGTTGAGGGGCCCACAGGGAGGAACGGAGGCCTCATGCTAACAGCTAGCACCACACGAGGGAGCCATCTTGGAGGGAGCCATTTTGAATATGGACATGGCAACCTCCACCAGGTCATCCAATGACCACTGATCTGACCAACTTAAGCAGCCCTGTGCCACAAAGCCACTCTGGGTTTCTAATCCACAGAAGCTATATAAATGTTTATTGCTTTAAATCACTGAGTAGCATGTTATGCAATAAAGGATAACTAATACCTGGCCAGGGAACTGCTTTTGCCTATGGCCGTAGCCCTGTGGCATCCAATCCCATCAGATCTCGCAAGCTAAGCAGGGTCTGGCCTGGTTAGTACTTGGATGGGAGACCGCCTGGGAATACCAGGTGCTGTAGGCTTGGGAGACGGACCCCACAACCCACTCCCTAAAATCAATCCACCATTGAAAACCCTATGAACAGCAGAAAAGCACTGACAATAATGTTTTGCCTGTTTGTTATACATAGGGTCACTATGAGTCAGATACCGACTTGATGGCACCTAACAACAACAACAACAATACATGTTGGGCACAGTGGCACAGGTCTATAATCCCAGTGACTCAGGAGGTGGAGGCAGAAGGATCTCAACTCTGAGGTCAGAGGCAGCCTGCATAACTTAGCAACACTCTGTCTTAAAATACAAAGGAAAAAATGGGCTGAGGGTATGGCTCAGTGGTTGAGCACTTGCAAAAACCATGTGTGAGGCCCTGAGTTCAATTTTCCTGTACCACAGCAGAGGGGAAAAAAAGATAACTACTACACCACCATTTAAAAATAAAAATAAATAAATAAATAAATAAATAAATTTATTATGTTACCTGGGGGTTGAACCCAGGGCTTCACACATACTTTGTAAGTGCTCTACCACTGGGCTGCACTCCCAGCCCCTTTAAGATTTTTTTTTTTTTTTTTTTTTTTTGAGTCAGCGTCTCGCTTAGTTATACAGACAGGCTGTCTCTGGCC
Source organism: Pedetes capensis (assembly GCA_007922755.1). Lineage (NCBI taxonomy): Eukaryota > Metazoa > Chordata > Mammalia > Rodentia > Pedetidae > Pedetes > Pedetes capensis. The sequence goes on from VMDO01006414.1 coordinate 15,280, forward strand.
TTGAATTTGCAATCCTCCTGGCTCTGCCTCCCAAGCCACTGGGTTTACAGGTATAAGCCACTGTGACATGCCTATGCCACCCCTTTTTTTTGGCTTAACAACAACAATAGGATGAATTTGCTGCCAGATGAATCCATTAATTTGAGAAGACTTAGGACTGAGCACATACATGTGCCACCACGACCACACCACGCCACACTACGACCATGCACGCATCCAGCACACACATGTTTAAAAGGGAGAGACGTCACTTCCAGAAATAATTTAAACCCAGGTTGGCAGAGGCCTTAATGAGTAAACAGCTGGACTGAAATCAAAAGGAGAAAATGTTCAAATTAGTTAATAAGCCAGAGGCCATTTTTAAAAGGGATTGTACCAGAGTCATGACTTGGACTCGGCCGTGGAAGAGGAGTGTAGTGCCTCTCTCAAGATGTCTTAGTGTCTCTTCCTGCCTGTGTTTTGTGGGTTGTGGCTGGTTCTGAGGAAGATGAGGGTGTTCTGAAGACTTTTAAGATAACTCACAGATGTCTCTGTTAACTCCTGGGGTTGGAGGCTACCCTCTTACAAACCCTGCCCTCTGCCTGAATATTGCACTCACCCCCTGAGAAGTAGGGAAAATCCCAGAAGAGCCCCCTTAAGTCTGACAAGGGTTACACTGTGAATTTCCTAACACTGGCCCCCTCACAGAGCACGTCTACAGCCTGAGCTGCAGTGGAAAGGCTGGTGCTCTATGGATGGACCAGAAGGGCGGAGGTGAGAGGGGTTTTCTCATATCCAGATCCTCAGTCCTAAATCCCCCATCATGTTAAGACAGCTCATTTTGCCAGGGCTGGAGAGAGTGAAGAATGATGCCAGGCATATTGTGCTCCCGGGGCAGGGCTTCCTCCAGGGGCCAGGAAACATCCAAAGTAGAAAAGCCTTCTCGCTGGCTGCTCACATCAATCACATCAACTCCTCAGGCCGAGAGGGGAGCTCTCCTAACTATCTGCAAGTTATACCCAGGGACCAGGGGAATATATTTTTACCACGTGGCGAAGATGTTTTTGATATGAAGCGGGGCAGAAGAAGGAGATTTGGCAGCACCGAGAGAGGCTGTGTCTGCAGTGCAGGTGACGTGCGGGGATCCAGACACGGGTGGTTCACTCAGCCCGGCTCCCCCACACCATCTCTTTCTGTTCGGTTATCAGCTTTCCCCATTGCTTAGCCCCAACAATAGTGACAGAGAATGTCCTTCGTGGTCCTGAAAGAAGAAACAGGTCAACTTTACATTTCTTTCAATGACAGATCGTCAGGAGAATTTTCTGGTATTTCGTATCTGCAGCCAAGTGGAGTATCTGCTCTACTTACTAAAAATGACACTCCCCTCTCCCCCGGCCATCTGCATTTACATTCGGCACAGACTGCTGAGGTAGCTCTTCCTCCCTGTGCTTACTGCCATGGCATTTGCATTTTCTGTCACAATAAATAACTCAGTAAAACCCTCCAATGGGTAGATTCTAGCCCGGGCTCCTTCTAAGTGTGGGAGCCCGAACAATGATTTTAGTCATGATGTCCAAGAGGAAGGGGCAAGTGGACAGTGGCGAAGAGAAAATAAGCGAGTTCAAACCCATGCTCGCTGAGCTGTGAGGACATGAAAGACGTGGAAATGGTGTGGAATTTTCTATAACCACTCATGTGTGGGTTTGGGAAGGGAAGCCATGGCAGGAGGAAGCACTCCTTCAGGAGGCCACATCCGGGCAGATCCCTGTGGTTGCTCCAGCATGGATAGCCCTGCAGGGCTCCTTGATTTCAGATTTGCTGAAAGGAGGCTGACGGAATGACGGGTTGGCATTTGTTGAGTACCTGGCGTTAGGCAGAGAGTGACAAGCCTTGGCTCGTCAGTTCTCAGGACTCTGCTGGGAAGCAGACATGCTCGCTCATCTGCCCATTTTACAGATGAGAAGAGGGAGCCACAAAGAGATCGAGGGCTTTGTTGGGTCACACAGCTAAGAGTGGCAAAACAAGGGGAAAATGTGGCTCAGAGTGGTTAGGGAACTTGCTCGAGTTTGCACAATGGAACCAGCTCACCTCCAGAACAGGGTTACCAGATAAAATGCAGGAAGCCCAGTAAAACTGGCATTTCAGGGAAAGTGGAGGCGTGTGTGTGTGTGTGTGTGTGTGTGTGTGTGTATGAAGATATTCCAAATATCCCAAATATTGCAATGGCCAGCCTTGCATCAAAAAGTTATGTTGCTTTTCTGAAATTAAAATTTAACGTTTTTTGTCTGTTGGTTGGTCGGCTGATTTAGGAGCCCACCCTTTTAACCACTGCACTGCACTATCCTCCAAATGCACAAAGCGCAGCCAGGGGGAGTGAGTCTGTCCTCAGTTTCTCTTCTCTGTTTGAATACTTTACATTTAATATAAAAATTTGCATCTAATTCCTATAACCAAGGGCAAAGTCAATGTCTTCAACTCATTTTACAGATGAAGAAGTTGAGACCCAAATAGCTTAGGTCACTTGCCCAAGGTGACAGAGAAAATAATTATCTCCAACTCCTGCCCAGGGCCAGGTGGTTCACAGGCCCCCTAGGGCAGCCTGTTCTGTGGTCCACCACGCCTTCCTATACCCAATCACTTACCAGCGAGCCTCTCTCCTGGGCCACCAGCCAGCCACTCCCTCTGGTACCAAAACATAGGTGGCCAAGACGAGTCTGGAATCCTGGGCCTGAAATCCTTTGGCGCCTCTGACTCCAGCACCCTAGTGTCCTAGGGAGGAAGCTGAGCCCCTAGGATGATGGTCTTGCCCAGGGAGTGTAGACCTGGCCACTTCCTGCCATGCTATGTTTTTGCAGTAGAAGGTGAGGCACAGGACAAGCTCTTAGAATCCGCAGCTTTAACGATTTCATTGCAATTGTGAAAGCCCATGACCTTGTGACTTACCACAGCACTCCAGCAGACCCGGGAAGTCAGGCTCTGCAAGCCGGGTTGGCCAGCCTGCATCACACCTGGGTCTCACCTTGGTATTCTTATCCTCTACCTAGTAAGGACTCTAAAGGAAAGATATGCACCTTAGGGAAGGTGACACTAAGGTTTACTTTTATGGAAGTCTCTGTGGTTTGCTATACAATGTACTGTCTTGCACTTTTGCATTTTGGGAGAAATGCCTTCCCTCCCTCTCTCCCTTCTTCTTCCTTCTGTAAATGTTTGTTTAAAAGCCTGCTATGTGTCAAACAGCCTGCAGCCGTAGCCCTGTGGCATCTGATCCCATCAGATCTCGGAAGCTAAGCAGGGC
>VMDO01006414.1:18653-40635 GCA_007922755.1 Pedetes capensis
CCTGGATGGGAGACCGCCTGGGAACACCAGAAGCTGTAGGCTTGGGAGAAGGACCTGGCAACCCCCTCCCAAAAATCAGTCTGCCATTGAAAACCCTATGAACAGCAGAGAAGCACTGACAATAGTGTTTCCCCTGTTGTACAGAGGGTCGCTATGAGTCGGATACCGACTCGACGGCACCTAACAACAACAACAACATGTGTCAAACATTTTGCTAAGCCCTGGGCATCCAATGTCCAACAAAAGCCATGCAGAAACTGTTTGTTTGAAGTTACTTATATACTGGTACTCAGAAATTGGGCTGGGATTTAGCTTAGTTGGTAGAGTGCCACTTTGCAGTTTCTGAGATTCTGGGTTTGATTTCTAGCACTGCCAAAATGGGAGAAGGGCGTGGCAATCCACTCCTAAGGCAACCCCCAAACAATCAGCCATTGAAAACCCTATAAAGGTTGCTCTGAGTCGGAGATGGCTCTATGGCACCTAACAACAACAACTCAGAAATTAGGCGGTTCCCAGAGGTTTTTGGTCATATCCCAATTTTCTGAGAATGAACTTTTGACAAATTGATAACAGATAAACTGAACAAAGACATAAACCCTCTCAACAGGAAAAAACAAAAAACTCTTAACAATATGTTCAGAAGGCTGGGCTTTAGCTCCGTTGGTAGAATGCTGACTTAGCATCCACTGAGGCTCTGCATTCGATCCCCAGCACCACAAAAAAACAAAAACTTAAAGAAAACAAAAACTATGTTCGGAATCTGACCACTTCCACTTGGTCAAAGTCACCAAAGTCTGTATTCTGGATTATTGTCCTGGCCTCCTTTAGGTCCCCAGCTGCCTCCCTCCCTCCTCATCTGTTCTCTACCAAATAGCTGGAGGGATCCTGTTAAAATGTAAGTCAGGTCAGGTGGCTCAGGTTAAAGTCAGGGCTTCCCATCAGTCCCAGAGCAAAAGCCAGATCCCTACGGTGGCCTTCGAGCATCTCAACGCCTCTCCACATCTTTGCTTCTTATTTGTCTGACTGGTGTGTGCGCATGTGCGTGCACACATGCTTTCTTAGGCATGGAAGAGCAAGTGATGGAACCAACCTAGATGTGGAAAGAGCTCAGGGGGCAGAGCAGCCCTACGGCCTAGATGATTCCCCTCCAGACAGTATGGGAGAGAAATACACTCTGCATATCGTGGAGCCTCCAATATACTCAATCCAGTGGACAGCCATCTAAGGCTCTTGGGCCAAACCTGCCTCTCTGTCTGCTTTTGTAAATAAAGTTTTATTGGCACACAGCCCCCTTTCACACATTGGTGTACTGTCTGCATGTCGTGGAGCCTCTAATATACTCAATAGTCTGCAGCTATTTCTGTGCTCTGGGCAGAGCAGAGCAGCCTTCAACAGAGGTTCCATGATCTTCAAAACCTTCCCTATTTACTTTCTAGCCTGTCATAGAAAATGTGTGCTGATCTCTGCTCTATACAAAATACACTTGTTCTTATCCTTTTTCATGTGAAGAAAAAGAAGCCCTGAGGGTTAAGTGGGTCAAACAGCAAGGGAGTAGCTCAGCTGGATTCAAACCCAGAACTGTCAAATTCTTCCCAAATAGTGGCTTAGGTTGGCCAGGCTAAGAAGTGAAGTCAAGTCATAAAGTTACTCAAACAGGCAAAAACTTAAGTCAATGCGTTTTGCCTCTATTGGCCTAATATTGTTTATGGACCCCACTACACTGGGCAGTTGTGGGCTGGGATTTAGCTCAGTTGGTAGAGCGCTGCGCTGCAGTCTCTGAGGTCCCGAGTTCAATTCCCAGCACTGCAAAAATGGGAGAAGGACCTGGCAATCCACTCCCAAGTCAATCCCGAAACAGTCTGCCATTGAAAACCCTATGAGGGTCGCTATGAGTCGGATGCCGACTCGACGGCACCAAACAACAACAACAACATACTGGGCAGTGAGTGTGTAAACCAAACCTAGGCCAATCCAATAGTCCCACGCTAATGCAAGGATTTAAGGAGCCTCATCAGACCCCTTGCCCCGGCTCTCATGAGTAAGTCTGTCTTTCAGATTCTGCCCCCTTCAGCTTCTCCTCTTGGAAACTTTCTGGGTCCTTGTGGCAGTGGGGGCAGTAGAGGGAAGGGTCCTCACACATGCATAGAATCTTCTGGACACTGCTTGTCCTCGGCCCGGCTCTGGTCTGGTCTCTGACCTGGGGTCACTGAGGTCGGATTGGTCCTGTCTAACCTTGCTGAGTATCTTTGGGTGCCTCAGTTTCCCCACACAGGGGGAGTCGTGGGGATGCTCATGATACCTACCGTACAAACCTAGTTCCAAGACTCACGAGAGAGCACGTGGGAAGAGCTGGGGACGAGGCCTCGAGTTCAGGAAGCGTTCCATCCGTGTCGCATGGCGTCGTCCTCACTGGGGAAGACTGTGTCTGGATCTCGGCCACTTCTCAGTTAGAGGACCTTCCCTCAGTGGCCTTTGCGTCCCACACACCCCTTCTCCAGTCCTCAGAGCCCCTCCAGGTCACCTCTCCAGGGCACACACCTACGTGCTGAGCATCATGGGACCGGAAGTGCTGCGTCTGCCCCTGTGCTCGCCCCTTACATTGGGCTGCCTTGAAAGAGGCCACTTGGTGGTGGTGGACTTGGAGACATTTGGAGCCTCGGCTTGGGACGCGCGAGGGGACATGTCACAGGCTCTACAGAGCACTCTGCCCTCCCCTCACCCCAAAGGCAGCTGCTCAGCTTCCCCGCCAACCCCTCTTCCTCCCACGTCTCCTGGACCACAGAGAGGAGGGCCCACCTCCTCTCCACCCTTCCACGATTTCCTTCTCCTCTGTCTCGCTTATGGTGAACTCTGAGATCCAGCCAGCCACGCTCTAGTATAGTAATGAAACTGGGAAGTCAGACACTTCTCTGCTGACTGTGCCTGCCTGTCAAGACCACTGTCTTGCTAAAGAGGTCAACAGCTTAGAGACTCCAGCTGACTGATGGCCTCTTTCTGGAGATGGAAGCTGCCCTCTGATTCCCTGGGGCAGCTGGGAATTGCTCCTCTTCCCTTTGGAGATGCACTCCGGCCGGTCCACTAGGTGGGGGTATTGCAGAAGGCAACTGAGCGCCAGCTGTCCGGTTGGCCTAAATGTCCTCAAGGTCCTTCCTCACCGAGGGCACGAGAGATGAGGAGACAGGGTGTCATGGCTAATGGAGAGACAAGGGCACCTCTGGCTTTGCAGACTCAGGTTTTCTTGGTTGGGGCCACAGGAACGGCACAGCTCCAGACTGGGGATTGCACAGAACAAGCTCCGTGTATCTGTTTCAGGGACCAGTTCCCATGGGGCTGAAGTACCCACTCATCAAGCCCAATGCTTCCCCCCACTCGCCCAAGGGAACCCAGTCACCAGGAGCAAAGAAAGGAAATCCATAAAAGCACATAAATGTTTCTTTCCGCCTTAAAAGGCATCACGTGAAGATGCCTGCATGAACCATCATCGCATGTGGAGGGCATATCTGGAACAGTCTTTTGATAAGGTGTGCTGGCATTGTGTGTCTTGGGGACTCCACCCAGGGACAGGCAGGCTTCCGTCAGAGGGGCTTGAACGGGCCTCCAATGAAGACCAGGTGAAGCCCAACCAGAGACACCCTGCTGTGTAAATGAAGACGATGCAGACGTACTCAGCCAGCTACACTTTTAAATATGAGCCACAAATTAAAATTCAATTATGCTGGTGTCACGGGTTGTATGGTTCAAGTTTGGCCGCAGCAATACGTCAGGTCCCTATGCTAGCGTCTGGGTGGGCCTGTGACTACTTATAACCAACAACATGGCGCAGAAGTGCTGCTGTGACTTCCAAAGCTGTGTCACCAAGGAGGGACTAGGTTTCCTGGTGGCGTGACAAATGGCCACACAAGGTGGCATACCATGACACATACCGCCTCATGGGGGCTGGGGGTTGGGTCCAGCCATGGCTTAGCTGGACTCTGCTCAAGGTGTCCCATGGAGGATGGCGGTGCTGATCGAGTTGTGCTCTTACCTGAGGGCTCAGCTAGCGAGGCACCACTTCGGCTCCCTCAGGGTTTTTGCAGAATTCATTTTCTTTCTTTCTTTCTTTCTTTCTTTCTTTCTTTCTTTCTTTCTTTTTTTTTTTTTTTTTTTTTTTTTTTTTTTTGTGGTACTGGGGGTTGAACCCAGGGCCTCATGCCTGCATGCTCTGCAAGTGCTGGACCACTGAGCTGCACCATCAGGCCATTTTTATTTTTACTTTTTGAGACAGGATCTCGCTAAGGTATGCAGACTGCCTCTGCTCTCGAACTTGCGATCCTCCTGCCTCCGCCTCCCAAGCCACTGGGATTACAGGCGTGCGCCACTGCAACTGGCTAGAATTCATTTTCTTGTGACTGGACAATTGCAGACTTCTTTTCTCACAGTCCTCAAGTCTGGAAGCCTTGGGTCAAGGTATCAAGGTTTGGTTTCTTCTGAGGCCTTGGTCTTTGGCTTGCAGGGGGCCACGTTCTTGCTGTGTGCTCACTTGGCCTTTCCTCTGGAGTCCCTCTCTCTTTTTTCTTTACGGGACACCAGAGACATTATTGCCTGCAGCCATAGCCCTGTGCTGTCTGATCCCGTCAGATCTCGGAAGCTAAGCAAGGTCGGGCCTGGTTAGTACCTGGATGGGAGACTGCCTGGGAACACCAGAAGTTGTAGGCTTGGGAGGAGGACCTGGCAACCCCCTCCCAAAAATCAATCTGCCATTGAAAACCCTATGAACAGCAGAGAAGTACTGACAATAGTGTTTCCCCTATTGTACAGAGGGTCGCTATGAGTCGGATACCGACTCGACGGCACCTAACAACAACAACAACAACACAGACATTATTAGGGCCTACCCTAACAGCCTCATTTTAACTTAATCATATCTTTCAAGGCCTTTTCTCCAACTGCAGTCACATATTGAGGTCCTGGGGACTTCACATTCATATCTGGGACTGGGACACAGCTCAGCCCATGACAGCAAGCAATGGAGAGAGAGGCTCTGTTGGCTGCGTTCTCCTGCTCCAGGGGGCGCCTGTCCTTCTCTCTGAGGGGTGCATGATTAGGTCAGAACCATCTCCTTTTTGATGAACTCAAAGTCAACTGCTCAGGGACCTTAATTCCCGATGACACGGCCTGTGCCTTTTCAAGCCTGCAGCAACAGCGCTGCAGCATCCGATCCCTTCAGATTTCAGAAGCTAAGCAGGGTCAGGCCTGCTTAGTACTTGGATGCGAGAGCGCCTGGGAACACCAGGTGCTGTAGGCTTGGGAGAAGGACCCAGCAACCCACTCGCAAAAATCAATCCGCCATTGAAAACCCTATGAACAGCAGAGAAGCACTGACAATAGTGTTTCGCCTGTTGTACGTAGGGTCGCTATGAATCAGACACCGACTCGACAGCACCTAACAACAACAACATGCCTTTTCCACAGAACACCATGGAAACATGATATTGATACCCCACCCCCTTTGCCGAGTTTGAGTGGCTCGAATCAGATCACAGCTCCTGCCAACCTCAAGGGGAGGTGATTTTGCACAGTGTAGACATTAGGGGGCAGGAATCCCAGGGGCCTCCCCAGGAGCATCAACCACAAAATGTGCCACACTCCTGTCTGGTTTGCCGGGACACACTCCTGGCACTGTGGGCCACCATGTGCATAATGTCACTGCACCAAGGCCTCCAGGCTGTGAGAAGGTCCACACTGGCCCTCGCAGGTAGAGCCTGGAGGAACCCTGGGGCCCTGGGAGGAGAGAGAGCTGGGTGGCTCCCCCTCCACCCCACTGTTTTTCCAGCCTCCTGCTCTGGTGGCCCCGGCCACCATCTGACTGCGCTGCATGAGTTTGCCAAAACCACCCAGCCAGGTACTTCCTACAGTCTCGACCGACAGACACGAAGACAGAGAATGGAATAATAATTATTTTAAGCCACAATGTTTTAGGGTCATTCATGCTGCATCATCGTTGGAAGAGCAGGCGTTCCAACTGCTGAGCCGTTCAAAGACAGCAGCTCCTGCCTGGGCCGCTCTATGGGATTAGGGTCACAGGGGATTTGCTTATTTAGCCACCTCCTCTGCCTCCTCCAGGGCTTCCTGAACCTCCTACCTCTTTCATCTTCCTCCTTTGCTCTCCCCAGGATGCACCTGGCACACTGAACTGTTACTCCTTTGCCCATTGCTTGCTCCGTCCCACCACCATCTTTCCCAATGGAAACTTAATGACAGAGACCCGTCCCTGTTGTTGGTGCCTGGTGTTTGTGGATCTTCAAGGACAGCTTTGCTCTTTCCACTGTGAATGACCGACCTAAGGGCAGGACGGAGGACAGGAGAAGAAAGCAAGTGTCCGGTAAAGGTCACAGGATCAGAAAACCACATAGGAATAGATCTGGAATGGTCCTTTGAGAGGACAAGTTCAATGCCACACTCTATCCTCAAGGACACCGACACCCAGAGAAGAGGAATGAAATGAAGACAAAGGTTGAGGGCAGAGCCGGTTCCTCTAGCCACGTCCCCAGTCCTCCTTCTGGGTTGTCCCCTCTATGTCATATGGGTAGGTTTCCTCACAGTGGTGCCCATGGCTTCATGGTTTTGTAAGAGAGTTTAACTGTACAATTTGAGAGACATTGTATTTATTTATTTGTTTATTTATTTATTGAGGGACTTGGGGATTGAATCCAGGGCCTCACATATATTTTGCAAGTGCTCTGCCACTAGGCTGCATCCCCAGCCCCGCTTTTATTTTTTATCATGAGACAGGGTCTCGCTAAGTTATGCAGGCTGCCTCTGGCCTTAAACCTTCGATCCTCCTGCCTCTACTTCCCCCATAACTGGATTACAGGAGTATGCCTCCATACCCATTTTATTTATTTTCTTACATATATTAGTTCCCTTTTATTTCTCCATTAAAATAAAGTTAGTGAGTTTTATGGATTTTTTTAAAAGATATATGTGAAGATTATACTATATTAGGAGTCTCAGCTGTATCACTGTGGCATGTAATCCCGTCAGATCTCAGAAGCTAAGTAGAGTTGGGCATGATTAGCACTTGGATGGGAGACCACCTGGGAACACTAGGTGCTTGGGAGAAGGACCCTGGCAACCCACTCCCAAAAATCAATCTGCCATTGAAAAACCTATGAATAGCAGAGAAGCACAATAGCATTTCACCCATTATTCATAGGGTCAGTATGAGTCGGACACTGACTCTACAGCACCCAACAACAACAACACATTATATTATGCATGAATTTCCTTTCAGGAGCACCAAAGGGCTGCCTGGGCCTGAGTTCCCCAGAAGGCAGACCCGGAGCCCAAAGCCTGGTTCCCCAGGACTCCCCACAGCACAGCAGGTCCCAGGAGCAGCAGGCAGAAGCCAGCAGCCTATGCTGGAGGGTGGCCTCTCTGTCCTACAGAGACCTTCTGAGTGGCCCTGCCATGGGTGTTGGGGAGGGCAGCGTTTCTCCATAGCACTCACCTCCACTGGACAAGGGCAGCCCATAGTCATCTACCCTCAAGTCTGGTTCTGGCAGGCTCTCAGGTTGCCTTGCACAGTGACATCAGGACCTACGTCCTCCTGAGGTGGGAGGACAGAGGTGCCAGGTGGATCCCAGGCACTGTGTCCTGCACCAGCCCACAGCTGGCCAAAGGCTCAGTAGGTCTGCTGACTTCAGGAGCGTGGGGATCTCTTGTCCCAGAGGCCTCCAAGGAAGACGAGGTCCCACGAACCCACCGGAGGCGAGCGCTGGCGGAGACACTACAGGCGACTTTCAGGGATGTGACTCAAATTTTATTTAACGGCTCAGCCTTATACACAGTCGCTTACGTATTCTCTATGTGGCATTGTCCAGCGCCCTGTCCACCTATGTGGAGGGACGTGGAGGTGGGAAACCCTCCGAGGCGGCACCCAGAAGACCTCCTGGGGGCGCCACCTTGGCTTCTAACAACAAAGCCCAGGGAGTTGTCTCAAGCCCCTCAGCCGTTCCGAGCCAGGGTGAGCCAGATCTTCTGGCCTGTCCCTTATGAGGACTCGAGGTGAGACAGACAGGCTCGAACCCGGGGCCTCTCAGGATCGCGGTCCCACGGATTCCGCCCCATACAGGAGTGGCTGGGGGAAGAAGGGAAGCCAGAGGATCTTAAGGAGAGCTCAGGGTGGGTCTGTCTGGTCCCTAAACCTTGCTGTGTGGACGAGAGTCTGTGCATCGGAAGGGGAAACAGCTAGGACCCCCTGCTCTGAGCCTGTCATTTCTGGCTAGTCATGTGGGCCACCCTTCCCATCACAGAGGCCTCTGGGAAACTCCAACCGTGGCATCAAAGTCACAGGGGAAGTTCCGTGTGTCTTTGTGTCGGGATGAACAGACACAAAGTGCCACCGCCAGGGATCCGTGGCTGCTTGTGGTCTCCCCATCCTGGATGCTGCAATGGGTACCAAAGTCACCCCCTTAAGTGTATATTTCGGCCCAGCTTTCATTTACTAAGAACATACCTTGCTAAACACCTAGCTAAGCACATAAGAGACGTTTTCTCACTTAATTCTCACTGCAAATCTTCGAGGTAAATTGCATTCCTATTTCAAAGAGGCACAGGACTGCCTACATAATTGATGACGTCCAGTGAGAAATGGAAAGGCAGGGTCCTTGCTGAAAAATTACTAAGGGTTTCAAAATGGTGGCAGCAAGTCATGAATATAAGTAGGAGGAATCCCGTGTGGCTACACAGTTCACATACTCTTGAAGCCAGCCCTCAGAGGAGGAAACCAAAGCTCAGAGAGGTTAAGTCACCAGCCTAAGATCACACAGCAGGTGAGAGTTGGTACCACAGTTTGAATCCTGGTAGTGTAACTTGACAGGAATGTTCTTGGGCTGCAGACAGAAGGGGTATGAAGAGCACACTTCACTCAGGTGGCAGATGGAGGTCTAGCAACTCCTCTGTGATTATGTTTGCTATGCTGGTGTGGCCTTTGCCTTGATTTCCGCATTAGCAACTTCAACTCAAAAAGTGATTCATCATCAATACACTGTGTGCCCAGCACACGGCAGCCTCTGGAAACAGGTGGGTGGACATCATCGGAAGTGTCTTGCATTTTGCCCACATCATGGAGATCCAACACAAAGAAGCACCTGATCCCAGCCCAGCCGTGTCTTGCTGGGGATCTGTGGGCTCATGCGTCTTTCTCTAAAGAAGCGCATTTTAATAAGGCTCAGCACGAAGTGAAACCTTCACAAATTCCGTCTGCGTCTACCAGGATTCTAGGTTGCAAGCAACAGAGCCAACCTGGCTGGCTAGGCAGAAAGGGGCTTTTTTTTTTTTTTTTTTTTTGCGGTACTGGGGGTTGAACCCAGGGCCTCGTGCTTGCATGCTTTGCAAGTACTGGACCACTGAGCTACACCCCCAGCCCCCCTTTTTTTCTTTTTACTTTTTGAGACAGGGTCTCGCTAAGTTATGCAGGCTCCCTCTGGTTTCTTACTTGCAATCCTCCTGCCTCTGCCTCCAGAGCCGCTGGGATTATAGGCGTGCGCCACCACACCTGGCAGAAAGGGGCTTATTAAAAGATGGCTGAGGCAAACAAACAGACCCTCCTTCAGTTTCTTAGTCAGCCTGGTGGGTAGAGCCTCATGCTCTACCCTGATCAGTTTAGGTTTCTGAGCTCTGCTATGTGGGGACCCAACTCTTACTCTCAGAATTTTCTCGAATATACCAAGGATGCTCAAATGCCCAGGACAGACTGAAAATGTGAAAATACCCACTGTATTGACTCTCCTATGAAAGGATGATGGTCTGCCAGGCTCATGGTCAATTCACATAGTGGAAACCCAACGGCAGTGGCCCAGCCAAAAAGACGTGTTCATTCTGCTCACATCAGGAAGAGTCCCGGATGTGCAGCGCTAGCTGGGCTCAAGGAATTAGTCTCCTTCCACCATTCTCATAATGTGACTGTCAACCTCATGGTCCCAAAGAGGCTGCTACCCTGGTAAGCTCTGTGTCAGCATTCCAGGCGAGGAAAGAAGGGAAGGGCAAAAGGCAACATGAGCACGTTGGCCAATTCCTCTTTTTCTCATATTAGTGTCAGTGTTCCCAGATAGCCAACCAATTGATTTCCATTTATGTAAAAATTAGATTATATTGGAATCTAAGGGTAAGAGGAGCTGGGATTTAGCTCAGTTGGTAGAGTGCTGCTCTGCAGTCTCTGAGGTCCAGAGTTCAATTCCCAGCACCGCAAAAATGGGAGAAGGGCCTGGCAATCCACTCCCAAGAAGTCAGCCATTGAAAACCCTATGAGGGTTGCTATGAGTCGGAATATGGAATGTACATAGTATGAATCTAGGAAAATGGGAACTAGTTAAAAGGGAAATGGAGCATATAAACATCAACATTCTAGGCATCAGTGAGCTAAAATGGATGGGCATGGGCCATTTTGAATCAGATAATCATATGGTCTACTATGCTGGGAATGACAGATTAATGAGAAATGGGGTTGCATTCAACATCAAAGAAGAAATCAGAAGATCTGCCCTGAGGTATGATGCTGCCAGTGATAGAATAATATCCATATGCCTTCAAGGCAGGCCAATTCACATGACTATTATTCAAATTTACATACTCACCACTAAGGCCACAAATGAAGATAGGGAAGATTTTTACCAGCTTCTGCAACCTGAAATAGACAGAATATGCAATCAGGATATACTGATAATTACTGGTGACTGGAATGCAAAAGTTGGCAAAGAAGAAGGCTCAGTAGGTAGAAAATATGGAGCTAGTGACAGAAATGATAGTGGATATTGCATGATCAAATTCTGTCAGACCAATGACCTTTTCATTGCAGATACATTTTTTTCGCCAACATAAATGGTGACTATACACATGGACTTCACCAGGTAGAACATACAAGAACCAAATTGACTACATTTGTGGAAAGAGATGATGAAAAAGCTCCGTATCAAATGTCAGAATGATACCAAGTGCTGATTGTGGACCAGTCCATCAACTACTCATATGCACACTCAAACTGAAACTGAAGAAAATGAGAACAAGTGTATGAGAGCCAAGATATGACCTTGAGTATATCCCACCTGAGTTCAGAGACCACCTCAAGAACAGGTTTAATGCATTAGACACAAATGATAGACCAGACAAGTTGTGGCATAACATCAAAGACATCACTCATGAGGGAAGCCAAAAGTTATTAAAAAGACAGGAAAAAAGGAAAGACCAAGTTTCATGTCAAAAGAGACTCTGAAACTTACTCTTGAACATTGAGCAGCTAAAGTAAAAGGAAGACATGATGAAGTTAAGGAACAAAACAGGTGATTTCAAAGGGTAGTTTGAGAAGACAAAATCAGATATTTTAATGACATGTGCAAAGAGCTGGAAAGAGAAAACCAAAAAGGAAGAACATGCTCTGTTTTTCCCAAGCCTAAGGAATTGAAGAACAAATTCAAGCCTCTAATGGCAATAGTGAAAGATTCTACAGGGAATATATTAAAAGACATAGGAAACATCAAAAGAAGATGGATGGAATACACAGAGTTATTATACCAAAAAGAATTAGTGGATGACCAACCATTTCAAGAGGTTGTATATGATCAGGAAACAATGGTATTGAGAAATGAAGTGGAAGATGCCTTCAAAGAACCGGAAAAACACAAGGCTCCAGGAATTGATGGAATACCAAGAGAGATGTTTCAACAAACAAGTATAGCACTGGAGGTGCTCCCTTGTTTATGCCGAGATTTAGAAAACAGCTACCTGGCCAACTGACTGGAAGAGATCCATATTTGTGCCTGTTCTAAAGAAAGGGGATCCAACTGAATGTGGAAACTATCAAATGATATCATTAATATCATATACAAGCAAAATTTTACCAAAGATCATTCAAAAGCAACTGCAGCAGTATACAGACAAGAAACTGCTGGAAAATCAAGCTGGATTCAAAAGAGGGTGTGGAACCAGAGACATCATCACTGATGTCAGATAAATATTAGCCAACGGCAGAGAACAGCAGAAAGATATCTGTTTTATCAACTATACAAAGGTATTTGACTGTGTGGATCATAACAAATTATGGATAACACTTTGAAGAATGGGAATACCAGAGCACCTAATTGTACTCATGAGGAATCTGTACATGGACCAGGAGGCAGTCATTCAAACAGAACAAGGAAACACTGTTTGGTTTAAAGTCAAGAAAGGGGTGCATCAGGGCTGTATCCTTTCACTGTACCTCTTCAATGTCTACGCTGAGCAAATAATCCCAGAAACTGGACTTTATGAAAAAGAATGCAACATCATAGTTGCAGGAAGACTAATTAACAACCTGTGTTATGCAGATGACACAACTCTGCTTACTGAAAGCGAAAAGGATTTGAAATCTTTACTGATGAAGATCAAAGATCACTGCTTTCAGTGTGGATTGTACCTCAACATCAACAAAACAAAAATCATTACAACTGGGTCCGTAAGCACTTCATGATAAATGGAGAAAAGATTGAGGTTGTCCACTATTTGGCTTTAGTTGGTTCTACAATCAACACCCATGGAATCAGCAGTCAACAAATCAAAAGACCTATCGCATTGGGAAAAGCTGTTGCAATAGACCTCTTTAAAGTGTTGAAAAGTAATGATATCACATTGAAGACATAAGTGCACCTGATTCATGATGTGGTATTTTCAGTTGTATTGTATGGTTGTGAAAGCTGGACATTGAGTAAGGTAGATAGGAGAAGAATTGATGCTTTCAAATTATGGTGCTGGGGATGAATATTGAATATACCATGGACTGCCAAAAGAACCAACAGATCTGTCCTAGAAGAAGTGCAACCAGAGTGCTCCTTGGAAGCAAAGATGGCTAGACTTCATCTTACTTATTTTGGACATGTTGTCAGGAGGGACCAATCTCTGGAGAAGGACATCATGTTTGAGAGAGTGGCAGGTCAACACAAAAGAGGAAAACCCTCAATTAGATGGATTTACACAGTGTTTACAACAATGGGCTTAAACATAAATAAGATCTTGTGCCTGGTACAGAGTCAGAGAGTGTTTCATTCTGTTGTACATAGGGTCGCTATGAGTCATACCCGGCTCAATGGCACCTAACAACAACAACAAGTAGCTATATTTTTTAAAAGAGTGGGTGCATACGGTTTCATGGTAATAGAATAGAAAAGAAGCAGGTGCAGTGAATCTAAATGTCTTCTTTAAAATATATCCAAGGTATTAGCATTTCATCATGTCATCAATATAAAAAATAACAATGACGGCTGAGCACGGTGGTGCACGCCTGTAATCTCAGAGGCTTGGGAGACAGAAGCAGGAGGATTGCAAATTCAAGACCAGAGGCAGTCTGCATAATTTGGCAAGACTCTGTCTCAAAACAGTACGAAAAAATGGGCTGGGGGTGCAGCTCAGTGATCCAGCACTTGCAAAGCATGCCAGCGCAAAGCCCTGGGTTCAAACCCCAATACTAATAAATAAACAAATAAATAAATAAATAAATAAATAAACCAAAACACACAACCAAAAAAGCAATGACGTTGTTTTATTCTTACCACATCTTCAAAACCCAGCGTGTATCATTTATAGTGCAGCACATCCCAAGAGAACCAATTTCATCTCCAGCACTCCATAGCCTCGTGTGGCTGGTAGCATCTGTATCGGACGGGATGGCCTATCCCTAGGAAACTCGTTCTCAGCTGGGCGTTTTAATTTTTGTTTTGGTGGGAATGTAAGTTTTTAAGTCATATTTCAATGGACACATAGTAATTGTATGTTTTCGTGGAGCACAGTGTGATATTGCAAACCCTGTATTTAGTGTGAAGGGAACAGATCAGGGTAACCGGCTTATCCATCATCTCAGACATCTATCATTCCTTTGTGTTGGGAACATTCAGCGACCTCCTATCAACAGGACTTTTAAAAAGTGTGGGTGTGCTGGGATGCCACCTGGCTTGCATGGAGATGCTGACGGTCCCAAAAGACCCTTGACAGTAACACAGTGGTTAGCACGGTCTCCCTGAGGATGAAGAATTGTCCTGCCCAAATGTCAATAGTGCTTCTGATGGGAACCCCTGTTCTGCTAAGAGCAAAGTGCTTAGAACAGCGCTGGACTCAAAGGCAGCACTCAGTGCAAGTGGATTGTTATTATTATCAGTCAGTCAGGCCCAGACTTCATCTCTTGGTGTATAAATCCTCCTTAATAATCTGATCCCAGTTCTATTACCATGAAACCGTATGCATACACTCTTCTTACAGTAACACACAGGCATAGTCTTTATATCTACTATGGTTGGGGTTTAGCTCAGTTGGTAGAGTGCTGCTTTGAGCAGTCTGAGGCTCCGGGTTCTGTCCCCAATACCACAAAATTTGGGGAAGGACCTGGCAGCCCACTCCCAGAACAACCCCCCAAACAATCAGCCATTGAAAACTCTATCAGAGAAGCACTGACATAGTGCAGGTCATGGCACGGTATCAGAAAGTGTTTTGTTTTCTTGTATATAGGTTCACTATGAGTTGAACCCTACTTGATGGCACCTAAAAAGACAAGACAAAAAGAAAAGACCAAATTACATGTCAAAAAAGACACTGGACCTTGCCCTTGAACGTCGAGCTGCTAAAGCAAAAGGAAGACATGATGAAGTTAAGGAACTAAACAGAATATTTCAGAAGGCAGCTTGAGAAGACAAAAACAAATATTATAATGACGTGTGCAAGGAGCTGGAGGCAGAAAACCAAAAGGGAAGAACACACTCTGTGTTTCTCAAGCTTAAGGAAGTGAAGAAAAAATTCAAGCCTTGAGTGGCAGTAATGAAAGATTCTACAGGGAAAATATTAAATGATGCAGGAAACATCAAAAGAAGATGGGAAGAAAACACAGAGTCATTATACAAGAAAGAATTGGTAGATGACCAACCATTCCAAGAGGTTGCATATGAAGAGGAACTAATGGTGTTGAAGGATGAAGTGGAAGCTGCCTCGAAAGAACTGGAGAATCACAAGACTCCAGGAATTGATGGGATACCAATAGAGATGTTTCAACAAACAGATGCAGCACTGCAGGTGTTAACATGTTTATGCCAACAGATTTAGAAAACTGCTACTTGGCCAACTGACTGGAAGAGATCCATATTTGTGCCTATTCCAAAAAAAGGGGATCCAACTGAATGTGCAAACTATCAGACAATATCATTAATATCACACACCAGCGAAATTCTACTAAAGATCATTCAGAAGTGACTGCAGCAGTATATAGACAGGGAATTACCGGAAAATCAAGCGGGATTCAGAAGAGGGCGGGGAACTAGGGACATCATTGCTGATGTCAGGTGGATATTAGCTGAAAGCAGAGAATATCAAAAAGATGTCTATCTATGTTTTATTGACTATGCAAAAGCATTTGATTATGTGGATCATAACAAATTATGGATAACACTTCGGAAAATGGGAATACCAGAACACCTAATTGTGCTCATGAAAAATCTGTACATGAACCAGGAGGCAGTTGTTCGAATAGAACAAGGAAACACTGAGTGGTTTAAAGTTGAGAAAGGTGTGCATCAGGGCTGTACACTTTCACCCTATCTCTTCAATTTATATGCTGAGCAAATAATCCGAGAAGCTGGACTTTATGAGGAAGAATGTGGCATCAAGATTGGAGGAAGACTCATTAACAACCTGCGTTATGCAGATGACACCACTTTGCTTGCTGAAAATGAAGAGGATTTAAAACATTTACTGATGAAGATCAAAGAGCATAGCCTTCAATATGGGTTACAACTAAACATCAACAAAACAAAAATCCTTACGACTGGGTCTGCATGCATCTTCACAATAAATGGAGAAAAGATTGAGGTTGTCCAAGATTTTGCTTTGCTTGGCTCTAGAATCAACACCCATGGAAGCAGCAGTCAAGAAATCCAAAGACGCATTGCTCTAGGAAAAGCTGTGGCAAAAGATCTCTTTAGAGTATTGAAAAGCAAAGATGTCACATTGAAGATGAAGGTGCGTCTGACTCATGCCATGGTATTTTCAGTGGCATCATATGGTTGTGAAAGCTGGACTTTGAACAAGAGAGACAGAAAAAGAATTGATGCTTTTGAATTGTGGTGCTGGAGACGTCTATTGGATATACCATGGACTGCCAAAAGAACCAACAAATCTGTCCTAGAAGAAGTACAACCAGAGTGCTCCTTGGAAGCAAAAATGGCCAAACTGCGTCTTACATATTTTGGACGTGTAGTCAGGAGAGAACAATCCCTGGAGAAGGACATCATGTTTGGAAGAGTGACAGGTCAACGCAAAAGAGGAAAACCCTCCACCAGATGTATTGACACAGTATCTGCAACAATGGGCTTAAACATAAATAAGATGGTTTGCCTGGCACAGAATCGGCAAGTGTTTCGATCTGCTGTACATAGGGTCGCTATGAGTTGGACTTGACTCGACGGCACCTAACAACAACAACAACAACAACAACAACAACAACAACATGTATATTAACCCCCCACGTGTCTGTCAGCTTGATGTGCTGTGGGGGCTTGTGTGTTGCTCTGATGGTGACAGCTATGCCACCAGTATCTCAGACACCAACAGGGCCATCCATGGTGGACAGATTTCAGCTGAGCTTCCAGACTAAGACAGACTAGGGAGAAGGACCTGGCAGCTAACTCCTGAAACAATTAGCCATTGAAAACTTAATGAATAGCAGAGAAATACTGTCAAATATAGTGCCAGAAAATGAGTCCCCCAGGCTGGAAGACATTCAAGAAATGACTGGGAAGAGTTGTCTCCTCAAAGTAGAGTCAACCTTAATGATCGGAATGGAGTAAAGCCCCTGGGACTTCCTTTTGCTGATGTGGCATGACTCGAAATGAGAAGAAACAGTCGCTGCAACAATGGGCTCAAACATAAAAAGATCATGTGCATGACACAGTGGGTAATGTTTCATTCTGTTGTACACAGGGTCACTATGAGTCAGATCTGACTCAAAGGCACTTAACAACAACAACATGTGTGTGTGTGTGTGTGTGTGTGTATATGTGTGTGTGTATGTGTGTATATATATTATATATTATTATATATAATATACATTATTATTAATATATAATATATATTATTATATATAATATATATACACACACACATAAACACACACACATATATATATATGAATATGTGTGATTATATCTATTTCCAGGGTATTCATATTCCTCTTTTCATTGGCCCTCAGATCTACCTAGAGAATATGACAGTAAACATTACAGTCTCATTGCACAGATAAGAAAACTAAGACCAGAGAATCTGGCTGCTTGCTACGATCGATCACACATCTAAAGAGGACAGAGCCACAGCTTCAACCCTCTTCGTCATAGATTATGTATAAATGGCAATACCAAGGCTACAGGCGACATGATGGAAGCCGACCCCTCTTCCATTTCAAGCACCTGGCAGCCGCTCCCTGGGCCATGCACCGGAAGAACCATTCCCAGAGACCCCGGGGCCTGATGCTTCCCATATAGTTCCACTCCTGTCCTAGAAACAGGCTGGAGCAGGCAACCAAGAGAAACATTGCGGCGCAGTTGCAGCCTCAACAATGACAACTGATGAAGCCGAATAGCAGGATCTGGCCTGTAATCAGCTTCAAGCTATACTTAGCTACTTACGCGTCCATCCTGCTCACTGCGCGGCGCGCGGGAGAGGCGCACACCCTCCACCCAGCGGCTTGCTCATCTCTGCCGCGCGCCCTGCGGAAAAGGACCCCTTTGTGACAGTGCCCGAAATTACAGCCCAGGCAATCTGGGTTTCAGTTGGTGGATTCTTCTCTGTCCCCAAAGAAAAATCTGTTTTAAACTTAATTACAGTCTATCATTGCCCGCAATCTTATAATGATACAAAATCCTGGCAAAATGATAATAATAAAAAGAGAGAGAAAGAGAGAGAGCTGGAGAGAATCAATTCAAATATGAATCGAAAAGATCCAGACAAACGCAGAAAAGGGAGGTGATAGAGCATTCTTCAGAAACAATTGGGAAACGAGAATGGGAGCTTCAGAATGGCAAAGACTTGTTTTGGCTCAATTGACAATTTACTGGGCCCCAGGGCTCAGCGTTAACTTTACCCGCTTTCTGCATCTTTAACCTTGTTGCCCCAAAATTCACCTTGTAAAATGTAGGAGCAGCTCCCCAGATGTACCGAGGCCCCAAATCAAATGGCCTAGATTTAACAGGACAATGCTTCTCAGATCCCGAGAGGATGCACGGGAGCAGACTGAAAGTGTTCTGTGATTGCGCTTAGCATGTCGGCAAGAAGCAGCTGAGGTTGATCCGAAGGCACCTTTTAAATCAAGTTTTCTTTGTCAGTTTTCAGGGACAGGACCGCAGCTTCCTTTCAGGTCCCACCGACCATTGGGAGCGCCCTCTGGTGGCCATATCAGGAATGGACATTATCTCTTCTTCCACCCCTGGATTAAGACCAGCAGAACCCAACTGGTAGGCCAAAGACTGGGTAGCGAAGAGGGTGATAGGGAACCCTCAGATCTTATGCTAATTTTCTTGGAGCCCAGATATCCTCCAGGCTCCACAGAACATTGTGAAATGATGTCAGTGTCTGGAGGAATCTTTTCCTTTGTGTGGGCTCTGATGTTCAGCTTGAAACATGGAGCTGTCTGTGTTTCCAGAGAGCTGAGTGAGCCCCCTCAGGCTGCTTCACTGGACAGCTTCTGAGTCACGAGGAGACCTTGGCCACCTCTCTATACTGCCCTCTGCTTTCAGGAAGGAAATGAAGGTTTGCCTTACTCATCATCCCGGTTTCCTGATTTAGAAGCCTCAGACACTCAGTTGTGAGAACAAGGTGAGAAATGAAATGAATTAGGAATTACTATGCTGCAAAATGGGCTGGGATTTAGCTCAGTGGGTAGAGGGCTGCGCTGCAGTCTCTGAGGTCCCGAGTTCGATTCCCAGCACCGCAAAAATGGGAGAAGGACCTGGCAATGCACTCCCAAGGCAATCCCCAAACAGTCAGCCATTGAAAGCCCTATGAGGGTCGCTATGAGTCGGATACCTAACAACAACAACAGCAATGCTGCAAAATGGGCTGGGATTTAGCTCAGTTGGTAGAGCGCTGTGCTGCAGTCTCTGAGGTCCCGAGTTCAATTCCCAGCACCGCAAAAATGGGAGAAGGACCTGGCAATGCACTCCCAAGGCAATCCCAAAACAGTCAGCCATTGAAAACCCTAAGAGGATCGCTATGAGTCAGATACCGACTCGACAGCACCTAACAACAACAACAACAACAACATGCTGCAAAACCCAGAAAACTTAACTCAAAACAACTTAAACAGTATGTGGAATTTATATGTGCAAGTAAATGAGAAATCTAGAATGTAGGCGTCAGGTAAGGTTTGATCCAGCAGAGCAGGACTGTCCCCAAGGACCTCACTTCTCTCCACGTCTCTTCTCTGTTCCCTATGATGTAGCTGACATTGTCTGGATTTCCTGTAGCCTTTCCCAAAGCTCATTTGTAGATATTTCCTGTATTCTCTAAAGATTCCTGGAATCTCTCTACGCAAGGGCATTCTGGGTCCTCAGAAGTAGACACAGGAAGCTGGAGATGCCAGAATGTTAACACCTTTAGCTTGTCCCTCACAGAAATATCCTAGCTTATGCCTCAGTGGGACAATTTTGAGATGGGCTTCACAATGTTTCTCTAAGTGTCCCCTAAAGACTGTGCCGCTTTTGCCCACAGCAGCTGTACTAATCCACCCTTTATAGACTCGTCTTCGCCCTGTCTCACTTCCCTCCCCCCTCACACTGCTTTCTGCTATTCCTTGTCTTGGAGTCACCATTTGGGGCTCACCGAGGCTGAGAAGAGAGCACACTGCTCCGTTTGGGGGGCATGGCTGTTGGGCAACAGACCTCAGATGTCACCCTACTGATAATTCTTGAAGACATGCCACCTGGGAGAAGCCAGGGGACCGCCCTCCTGGACGTGGGGTATTCCAGGGAGGGAAACCAGCAAGCGTAAGCAGATCCCAGTCTATGGCCCAAAGTCCAGCGTTTCCACTGCCAACAACTCATCCTCTGGTGGGCGGTGGGTGGAGAGAGGTGGGAGGCAGACAGGAGCAGGAAGACAGCCCATTTGATTCACAGGGAACTTTGAGGCAACCACCAAAGCAAACAGGTTCCAAAGGACACCCCCCCACACCCCTCCATATGCAGTTTTTCTGATTTTCTAGCCTCACTGACTTCCAATCCCAGCACAGATCTACCCACACACTTTGGACTAGTGGAGCCCAGCTGAAACAATGTGAGCCACAAATGCCAGCTATGTCTGCGATGTAACAGTTTCCAGTATCCACATCAAGCAATAACTCCATTGGTAGAGTGCTGCTCTGTGCTCTCTGACACCCAGGGTTCGATCCCCAGCAATGCAAAAAATGGGAGAAGGACCTGGCAGCCCACTCCTGAAACAATCAGCCATTCAAAACCCTCTGAATTGCAAAGAAGCACTGACATAGTGCCAGGCATGGCACTATGTCGGGGAGTGCATCGTTCTGCTGTGCATAGGGTTGCTGTGAGTTGGACCCGACCGGACAGCACCAAACAATAACGACAAGATCAAGCAAGAAAAAAGAAACAGGTGAAAATAATTCTAATAATGTATTTTCTTTAGTCCAGTAGATCACAAATATCTTCATTCCAATGTATAATTAATATAAATACTATCAATGGATGGTTACTTTTTTTTGTTAAGAAAAATATGTCTCTGAAATCCTGGGTTGGACAGTACAGATTTAGAACAGAACTCATTAGCATGTTTGTATTGCAGTTCTGGTCCCCAAATGCATCCAGATATATATTGTGTTAGGTCATATTTCTAAAGGGCAGCCTCTTGTGGTATTATCACTCACATGTTAGTAATGCAGGACAGTTAGCTATTTTATGCCCCTTTCAGGTGGCAGTGCTAGAACTGCGTGCCTTTAATGCACTGTATGTATTTCATCCTGGAAGAATGACCTGGCAACCCCCTTCCAAAAATCAATCTGCCACTGAAAACCCTATGAACAGCAGAGAAACACTGACAGTCGTATTTCCCCTGTTGTACAGAGGGTCTCTATGAATCGGATACCGACTCGACGGCACCTAACAACAACAACAACATGTATTTCATCCAGGTCCATATCATCCTTTTATCCTCTTCAATATCTACTAGTTGCTAGCGAAGCTTGATGGTTAATAGATATCCATCAGTACTTGGCCACAAAGGGCAGAGGCACAGTCTGAACTGGCTTAAACCAAACAAATGAATGCATGTGGTTTCAGGTATGGCTGGATCAAGGGATAAAATGGATGCTTTCAGACTCACAGCTCTGCTTTCATCTGTGCTTAGGATCATTCTCAGGCAGGAGCTCCTCACAAGATGGCAAAGCAGGGCTCCATCCTGATAGCTTGGCATCCTCAAGGGAAGAGAGAATCCGATACCTCTTTCCCCATATTTCCTGCAGAAGTCCTGGGAAGAGACCTCATTGGTCTCACTTAGTTCCATGCCCTCCCTGAACTAATAACTGTGCACCAGGACTATGTCAAATAAATGTCCAGCCTGTGATGGTACGACAGGGGCAAGGGTGGTCTCCCAAGAAAAGAGACTGATGGTTCTGGGCAAGCTAAACCCCAGATGTCCCCCTCACCAATCTCGCATGTTTGTCTTTGGGTTTGTGTGATTAGGACTTAGTTTTTTGTTTTTTGTTTTTTTGTTCATTTTTTTGGTGTGAGGGGGTAGGTCCATCTTTTACTCAAGCCTGGAGCAGAAGACCAGGAAGTTCAAGGCCTGTGTTCTGGGGTGACTCGTGGACCTGCCTCTCTTGGGCATACGTCCTTCACAAACGTAGCATTCGAACTGCTCCTTGGCTTGAGACCTGGTATGAATCACACAACACACTAAGCAGTGCTTCTGGTGACAGGATGTCATCCCCAGATGA
>VMDO01006414.1:40735-100742 GCA_007922755.1 Pedetes capensis
CTGACAGTGTCTGCTCAGCCTCACTTGTGGACTCTGAATGGCTCCTGGTGTGGACTGGTGAGCCCTGGATCATACTGAAGCCTCAGCCAGGTTCCTTAGGATTTTCTGAGCACAACCCACTCTTAAAAAAAGCTAAATTGACTTAAAGGAAAAGGTAATGATTGGCCCATCAATTGCTCTGATCTGATCTTGATGGAGCCAGCTCTCCTCTCTCCATTTTCCCCTCCCCCTCCCATCCTCTCTTCTTTCCTCCTCCCCTCCCTTCCTGCCTTAATTTGTTTGTGCTCTTACAGCAGAATACCTGAGCCTGGGTACTTTATGAGCACAGAAATTTACTTCTCACTGTTCTGAGGGCCAGAAAGTCCAAGGTGAAGGCACTGTGGTCTGGCGGGGGCCTCCTTGCTGAGCTTTCACGTCGCACAAGGGCAGGAGCGGGTGCGCATGCTCCTGCCCGGAAGGACCCTGCTCCGGTTCACAAGCATGGGGCCTCCTGGCCCAAGCACCTGTCAAGGCCTCCACCTCTTCACACTGGCACATGGGCGGCACCTGCTCTTCAGGGAGGACGCATTCAGACCAGAATATTCAAACCAGAGTCTTCAAACCAAAGCCCAGCGAGGCCTGTGTGGGCTCCACCTTGAACCCTTCCCTGAGATCAGAGGGTGGAATGAGCTGAGGGCCGGTCGGGTATCACATGATCCACCTTGAGCCTGGCATGGTGCGCCTGTTAATTCCAGCGCTCAGGAGGCAGAGGCAGAAGGGTGAGTTCAAGGCCAGCCTGGGATACATAGTAAGACTCTAAACAAACAAACAAACAAAGCCACTCTCGGATTCAGGGGCACAGGAAGGTTCCGCAGACCCTCTAGCCTGGTTGTGAAAGAGAGCTGGCTTCTCTCCAGGAAAACCAGGAGTCATTTGCCAGGAGACAGGAGGCTGGACAGGCCACGCCAGGCATGTCTGTCCCACAAACCAGACTCTTCCCTCCTCACCCAGGGGCCCCCGAACCTTGGTTCTGACAGTCAGCTGTCTTAGGGACCTGCAGAGCCCAAGTGGTGCTGCTGGGCCAGGCCTTCCAAGGAGGTTCCCTGGTCAAAGAGCTTTGCTTTCCTGTAAAACAGGGGCTCAGAGCCCCGATTCTGAAGGGCTGACTCCCGCCACCGCTCTTTTTATTTATTCGGCAATCGCTAGACGCTTCTTGGAAGCACCAGGAATAGATAGTAAATGAAAAAGACAAGCCTTCTAGCTGCGGAAGGAGAGACGATTAAGCAGCCATTACGCAAAAGCCTGGATGGGAGACCGCCTGGGAACACCGGAAGCTGTAGGCTTGGGAGAAGGACCTGGCAACCCCCTCCCAAAAATCAATCTGCCATTGAAAACCCTATGCACAGCAGAGAAGCACTGACAATAGTGTTTCCCCTGTTGTACAGAGGGTCGCTATGAGTCGGATACGGACTCGACGGCACCTAACAACAACAATAACAACAACAACGCAAAAACCAAGATCATTCCGGAGGCCACAGGCTCAACAGGGCGGAGCAGGCAGAGATGGGGTGGGGCTGGCCTTGGGCAGGGGGCGGGGCTGAGCTGAGCTGGGACCGGAGTCCCAGCCAGCCTCAAAGGAGCCCTTGGCAGGACGCTCTGGCCAAGGAAGCGGCAGGAGCTGCCGGCACTGTGTCCCAGGAAGAGCATGGGGTGTGGAGGTGAAGCCAGGCTGAGATGCTGCCACGTTGCGAGGGCTCCACGGTCCTGGCGAGGAGGTTGGACTTTTTTCTAAACCCAAAGGAAAGGGACCAGAGGGCCCCAGCAGGGCACTGGGCCAGGATCTGGAGGCCTGTGTCCTGGCCCCGCGGGCCTTGGTGGACATGCAGTGGAGCGCCCAGGGACTCTGAGGAGCCCTTGGGTGCCCAGCGGGTGCCATGGAGACCATCAGGATCAGGAAGGACCCAGGCCCACAGGACAGCACCTTCAGGGGCGCAGATATGATCAAGTCCTATGCTCACTTAAGGGACTTTATGAGCACCTACTGTATACAGACATCCATATGGAGGTGGAGATGACCAGCACGCGGCTCCCCCTTATGTCCCACTGGTGGCAAGATTCCTGAGTGCTGCAGAATTGCCACATGGAGTCCCCAAGACGAGTGGGCCCAGTACATGCAGGGCGCTGGGGAGTTGGGGGCGGGGACAAGGTCTGCCTGGCCACACAGAGCCTGCTCTGGCCCCAGACGTGCACACTGGCGGCTTGCCAAGCCCACGTGTCCCAGGACTGCCAATGGAGCAGGGACTGGTTCCCTCTGTGGGCCCCACGGGGCTCCTGGGTCAGAGGTGGGCCACCCACATGGAAGTGGGGGATGTGGAAATGATGTCCCCTAGAGTCTCCCAGGCCTGCAAGGGTCAGAGCTCCGAGGGCTGCTGGGGAGAAAGCGGGGGGGGGTGGGGGGGTGGGAGGTGTACCTGGCACCTGCCCAGGCGGTAGGAACCGGTGGGAAGCAGGGGCCCCCAGGCTGACCTAATTTGACAGGGGCTGCGTACCCATGCTCCTTTGCAGGATTTGTCCCAGCATTTGTTTATCTGCAAACCATTTTATTTGCCGCTAAAAATACTCCTCCGAAGCAACTGACCGTGACTAGCTCGAAACAGCCCAGTGCACAAGAAGGAGAGGCTCCCGCTCAGGCCGCCCAGGCTGGGGGCTTAAGAGGAGCAGGGCAGGCCCTTCCGCCTTTAGACAGCCAGCCCTGGGCCCTCCCAGAACCCAAAACAAATGCTCCCCTCAGATGTTTGCTGATTAAGAAGAGCCTGGCAGACTCTGGTGCACTATGCCAGGTGAACTCTGTCATTGCGGCAGAGAAAATTCAGCTCAGTGTATCCCTGGATCACAGGCCCATCTCTTTCATGGCAAAGTGGGTCTTTGGTCTGGAGAAATGTAACAGATCTCAATGTTACTCATCAAAAACTTCTGGGAGCCTTTTGATATTGTTGTTCTCTGAGGCAAACACATTTTGAAGATACAATCCTGGTCAAGGTGAAATTGTCCTTTTCAAAGGGGAAGGTATTTGATGAAAACCATTTGTGCCAAAGCAGCTACTGGACTCCTCGAGGAATGGGACCAGATGTAGAGTTAATTATTTGTCATTGTTGTTGATAAATCACACATTCATCAGTATTAGTAGCTAGGTAGGTGGGGCAAGGGTTTAGCTCAGTTGGTAGAGTGCTACTCTGCACCCTCTGAAGCCCTGGATTTGATCCTCAGCATCACAAAAATGGGAGAAGGACCTGGCAATCCACTCCCAAAAAAATCAGCT
The DNA here is from genome assembly GCA_007922755.1 of Pedetes capensis. Classification (NCBI taxonomy): domain Eukaryota; kingdom Metazoa; phylum Chordata; class Mammalia; order Rodentia; family Pedetidae; genus Pedetes; species Pedetes capensis. Next base: position 44,034 of record VMDO01006414.1, read on the forward strand.
GTTGAAAGCCTTATGAATAGCAGAGAAGCACTGACAATAGTGCTGGGCATGGCACAGTGTTGGTGAGTGTTTCTTTCTGTTGTACATAGGGTCATTGTGAGTTGGATCGGACTCGATGGCCCCTAACAGCAACAACAAATATCTAGATGAGGCTTGGTGAGAGATAGGCCATGCCATTGGGCTATGATATTCCAGCATGGATATTCCATTCACCTATTACCCCTAAACTGGAAGGACATAGTGTGGGGTGCACAGGCAGGCGATATCAACAAAACTCAGTCCTAGGTCTGTAGGGAGAAATTGGGGAGGAAATTGGCAAAAACCCCGAAAGGGGGAAAACGGCTAAATCTAAGGAAAACGAAAGTAACTTGGTTGGATGTTTGTACAAAACCCTTCACAAATCCCCTGAACCTGACTGGACAATTGGACTCAAAGCTGATTGGCTCAGGCCATTCCCTGGGCGAGTTTCCGTTATTCCTCCTGCTTCCAGCATTTGTACAGAATCCACATGAGGTTGTGGTGTGAGCTGAGAGAGGAGTCAGTGAAACACTGGTCTCAGGAGGATCTGGGCTACTGGTTTGAGAAGAGACTTGCACCCACTCATCCCAGGGGTACCATTGCTGCCTTACAATGGAAGGTCACTGGGGTCTGCCTGGTTTTCTTGGCAGGTCTGACAGTTCCCACTTATGATAAGCAGTTTAAGCTGCATAGTCACTTGATGTTCATGGCCAGATACTCTCTTTCTACCAGAGCCTAGTTAGGTGCTAGATTTCTGTTGTGTTTTGGATGGTATATAGCTCTCTATCCCGAATGTGTCTGTCAGCTTGTTGTACTGTGGGGGCTTATATGTTGCCATGATGGTGAAAGCTATGTCACTGGTATCTCAGATACCAGCAAGTTCACTCATGGTGGGCAGGTTTCAGCTGAGCTTCCAGACTAAGACAGATTAGGGAAAAGGACCCAGAAGGACTCCTGAAACAATTACCCATTGAAAATCCTATGAACAGCACAGAAGCACTGTCAAATATAGTGCCTGCATATGACACCCCCCCCCAGGCTAAAAGGCATTCAAGGACGATTGGGGAAGTGTTGCCTCTTCAAAGTAGAGTCAACCTTAATGACAAGAAAGGATAAAGCCCCTGGGACCTCCAGTTGCTGATATGGCATGACTCAAAATGGGAACAAACACAGTGACTGCAACAATGGGCTCAAACATAAAAAGATCGTGTACATGGCACAGTGTTGGGTAATGTTTTATTCTGTTGTACATAGGGTCACTATATGTCAGACCTGACTTGATGACACCTAACAACAACAATATAGTTCTCTATAGTGGACTTCATGGCCTGTCCCAGAGCTCTAGGGATTTGTGATGTCTCCACTACTACAGCCAGAGTTTCCACCCAGTATCATTCTCTGCCACACATGTCTAGTAAGTACTATATATATCCACAGCTTGAATAGCCAGGCTGCTTAAAATATAGTCCTGAGCCCTCTCATGCCATGGGCCCCATTCACAGCTAGAAGTCTTCCAGGCTACCTGATGAACTGGGTCGTGTCAACTTTCTCAAGTGTGAGAACTCATACGGACTACCCAAGCTTATGCTTCCTTCTTAGTGGTTGTTGTTGTTGTTAGGTGCCATTGAGTCCGTGTCCGACTCATAGCCACTCTATGTACAATAGGTAAAACACTAGTATCGTGCTTCTCTGCTATTCATAGGGGTTTTAATGGCAGATTGTTTTTTGGGAGTGGGTTGCCAGGTCCTTCTCCCACTTCTTAGTGGCAGTCAGTCCAAAATTCAATATACATTTTTGTTTTTCTTTTGGATGGAATGTCCTGGCTTGCCTCAGATGGTAAAACACCTATAAATTTCACCAATGTGACAGGTCCCTGATTTTTTTTTTTTTTTTTTGGTAGGATTTAGTTCCCATCCTCTAGACAGTTCTACTGTGGCATCTCAGTACCTCTGATACACTGGGTCCAGTTGATAGGTATCACAAAGTGCCTGGGGTAAGGTGGGAGTATGGGGGCTCTGGTGAGAACTGGAGTAATGGATCACTAAATAACTTACATTAATGGCCTGAAGCTGCCCAGGTCTTCATCAGCCTTCTCAGGAAGGCAGTGGAACAGATTCACAAGTTCAGGCTGGAGAACTGTCAGAAGGCTGTCACCAGCCTTGAAAGGAAGCAGGACAGCTTTAGAAGTCACTTTGAAAGTCTTTACATATGTTAATAGAGGGTCAGCATGAGGGTGAGTTGGGACCATCAGGCCTGGGGGAAGTTCAGAGAACTCCTTGTTATGGGGTCAGGTTGGGTTAACTAGGTTTTTTTGTCATCTTGCTGGTGCCACATTGTCTTCGAAGGCAGCAGAGGGAGAAATGACTCAGCACGCATCCAATTAACTTTAGAAGATACACGAAAAACCTTGAGACTTATATATTTTTGTCTCTCAATATTCTAACAATTGTGCTCCAATTATTTCAGAACCACCTCCAGAGTCTAACACATGCATTAAGCTTCCTGTCATCTCCTTGTGTGAAGATGACGGCAAATATTGCCTTAACCATCTTTAGGTGTACAGTTTGGTGGCGTTAAGTACATTCAAAATGCTGTGCAACCATCGCTTCCATCCATCTCCATAACTCCTTTCACCTTGAAACACTGAAAGTCTACATCCATTAAACAGCAGCTCCCTGGGTCCCTCTTCCCCCAGCCTCTGCTTCCGCCGTTCTACTTCCAGTCTCTATAATCTCGACTGCTGGAAGTACTCCATATAAATGGATTCTTACAGCGTTTGTCCTTTAAGGACTGATCTGTTCCACTCAACCTAATGTCCTCAGGTTTCATCCATTTTATATGTTGGAATTTTCTTCCTTTTGTAAAGATGCCAACATTCCATTGTGCGTATATACGACATGTTGTTTATCCATTGGATAAGGACACATCGATCACCTCTGTCTTGCTATGGTTTGCATGTGTCCTTTCTAAAATTCAGGTGTTGCTAATGTGATAGCACTAAGAGGTGTATCTGTGAGAGGTGAGCAGGCCACAGGGCTCCTCCTTCGTGAATGGGATTAAGGTCCTTACAAAGGAGGCTTCATGCAGTGTTCTGCTATTTGTCCTTTTGCCACATAAGGACACAGTGTTCCTCTCCTCTGGAGACGTATGAAGAAGGCCCTCACCAGATGCCAAATGCTTCTGCCTTGATCTTGGACTTCCCAGTCTCCAGAACTATGCAAAAATAAATGTCTGTTCTTGATAAATAACCAAGACTTCGGTATTCTGTTACAATAGTGAAAACAGGCTAAGACAGAAATTGTAACAGACATGGGGCTGTGACTGTAACAAATACCAAAAACATGGGAGTGGCTTTGGAAGTGGGTATGGGTAGAGGCTGGAACAGTGCCAAAGTGAAGTCTGGAAATAGTCTATATTGGCCATGAACAGAGCATTGACGGTGATTCTGGGGAGGGCTCAGCAGAAGAAGAGAGGTGCTTTGAGGAAAGCCTCAGTCTTTCTAGTGATTATCTAAGTGCTTATGGCCAGAACGCTAGTAGAAAAAGGCAGTAAAGACTATTGTGATGAGGTCTCAGAAGGAAATGAGCAGCAAGGAAAGTGGAGGAAAAGCCATCTTTGCCACAGAGTGGCAAAGAACTTGGCTGAATTATGTCTGCATCCATGGACATTGTGGAAGACAGAACTTAAGAGAAATGAAGTAAGATATTCAGCAGAAACAGCAGCCAAGTGCTCAGGATCTTGTGTGGCTTCTCTCAACTGCTCGTAGTAAAATTTGAGAAGATAAATAACTTAAAGATGGAATTTAAATGAAAAGGGAAGCAGAATGTAAAGATTTGGAAGAATTCTCAGCCTGGCTATGTAAAGAACTAAAAGCGAGCTTGGCAGAGAAACCCAAGGGTGTAGCCACGTGGCCATTTCATAAGGAGGCAAGTATGTGTAGAAGAAGCCGGGTGGCACTCATCAGGAGGATGGCAGAGTGATAGGAGGCCTTTAGGAAATCTTTGTGGCTGGCATCCCTATCACACTCCCAGATGCTAGGGCCTTAGGGGCAGAATAGCTGCAGGGGTGGGGGCAGGGATCCTGAGAGGCCTTGGGTCTCACTTTCCAGGGTCTCTGCTCCTCCCATCCCAGCACAGGGGTCTTCAGCTGTAGCTCTAGGGGGCCCGCATCTGCCACTCAGGAAAGCACAAAGGGTGATCCTTGGTGGTGTCTGTGAGGTGTTAATTTTTCTAGGTGCAGAGCATGTGAGCTTGGAGGCAAGGCTATCTCCACCTTGATGTCCAAGGACGTCCCAGACAACCTTGGGGCCCAAGCAGAGACTTGCTGTATAGAGAGAACAACCATCAAAGAAGTGTTTAGTGGAGTTCTGGGGGCAGGGCCATCCCAAGACCTTATAAGGGTCTGTAGAGCCACCAGTGTGCAATGCCAGCCTGGGAAGGTCACACACCTGTGACTTCAGTGTGTGAGAACTGACACTCAGACTGCACCCAGCAAGGTCACAGAGCCAGAACATCTGAATGTGAGTCTCTGTGAGTTCATCGTACTTGGGATTTGTTGAGCTTAATTTGGGAAGTTTTTAGTCACGATTTCTTAAAATATTCTCTCTGCCCCTTTCTCTATCTCTTCTTCTGGGACTTGCACAATGTGCCCCATGGGTTCCCTTAAGCTCTGTCACTTTTCTCCAGTCTGTTTTCTTTCTGTTCCTCAGACAGATACATTCCATTTTCTTCTCTCCATGTTCACTGATTTTTCTGTCTGCTCAAATCTGCCTTTGAATCTCTCTAATGAGTTTCCATTTCAGTTATAGCTTTCAGCTCCACAATTTCTTTCCCATTTCTTTTTAGATTTTCTCTCTCTTCACTGATTTTGCTCATGGATTATTTTCCCAGCCTTCTCCATTTCTTCCTTTAGTTCTTTTGAAGTGTTTTAAAGTCTTGGTGGAGTAGAGACCATCATCAGGTCTTTTTCGGGGTCAGTTTCTGCTATTTTTTTCTTCCTTTGAATGGGCCATACTTTCCTGCTTCTTCATATGCCTTATGATAGTTTTGTTGTTATTGAGAATTAGACACCTAAATCTAATAGTGTGATAACCCTGGAAATCAGATTCTCCCTGTGGCCCAGAGTTTGCCATTTGCCAAGGATCAACCTGAGGTGTTGTATTAATCAGGTCATTGTCACTGCATCAGAACACACAACCAAAACAGACCTATGGAGGAAAAGGTTTATTGGGAACTCACAGTTAGAGGATGAGTCTATAATGGTGGCAGTGGTAGACGTGGGTGGCAGGTCCCATGGCAGACAACACCACCGCACCACAGGGAAGGAGAGAGATTGAGGCCACAGGCCCAAGGTAAAAACCCTCAAGGGCGTGCTCCCAGTGACTCACTTTGGCCAAACTACACCTGCCTCTGAAATTTCCACAACCTCTCAGGAGAGCACCACCAGCTATGGAGCAAAGGACATGTATTTTGGGGGACATTTTAGATCCAAATCATAGCAGGTGTAAGCATAAGGTCTTCTCAGGTCTCTTCTGGGCCTGCATCTCTCCCTGGGCATGCATGGCCACTTCCTAATTATCCCTGTATTTGCATTTGCTTTTGAATGTCTGGATTCCAAAAAGGGGAAAAGATAAAACTAGCGGGGAGAGCATATTGGCCTTTTTAATGTTTTGGAAGTCACATTAGCTGGAGGGGAAGAAGTTTATAACAATGTGCTATTCCTGGAGGAAGCCTTGCGTGGGAGCCTGAGTGGCCCAAAGGGTCCTGCTCTCCCGATACCAGGAACCTGGGCTTGATCACTGCTTGCCACGCCACCAGGAACCCCAGCCAGGTGCAGAACAATAAGTCACCCAATTCCCAGGTGCCACCCTTTGCCAGTCCTCTCCAGTCCACATAGACGAGGGTGACGAAGGCGGTGAGTTCCATCACTGGGGAAATGAGCACTTTCCTGGAGGGGCAGGGGAATTTCACACAGCAGCTCAGTGGTGCTGCCAGGTTCTGGTGGAAGCAGATGGCTCTTCACAGATAGGCTTTTTTTTGTTGTTCTGGGGGTTGAACCCAGGGCCTCGCACTTGAATGCTTTACAAGTGCTGGACCACTGAGCTGCACCCCCAGCCCATTTTTTTTTTTACTTTTTGAGACAGGGTCTCGCTAAGTTACACAGATTGCCTCTGGTCTCAAACTTGTGATCCTACTGCCTCTGCCTCCCAAGCCACTGGAGTTACAGACGTGCGCCACCGTGCCCAGCTTCACAGATATTCTCAAACCATCCCTCGTAAAAAGTCATTTGCCAAAAAGAAAAACAAACAACAAAACAAAACAAAAAAAAACAGCAAAACCCTCTATGATTTTACTTATATGTTGTTGTTGTTGTTGTTAGGTGCCATTAAGTCGGTGTCTTGTGGGGCACGTGCCTCCCGGTCCGGCCTAGAGGTTCGGATGGGCTGTGCTGCCGTGCACACAGATACTAAACACAATTCACTTGGGACCCTCAGGTGAGAGGCACAGACTCCTGCAGCCCTCGGGACCCCGGAGGAGACGGGAGAAAGGAAAAGCCTCAGGCGCTTTTGCCTCCTAGGGGCAAACACCTGTGTTGGTCGTCTTGGTGGTCATGAGGAGACAGCTGTTGCCTCGACGGTGGTCAGATGGAGAGCAGGTTCTTTTCCTTGTTGATGATTGCGACGGGAGAGCATTCTTCCCTCATCAAAGGTCCGGGGGAGAGCAGTGGGAGAGTCGTTTCCGCATCAGTGGTCTGGGCAGGAACCAGCGAGAAGGTGCAGAAAGGGTGCCAAAAAGGCGTAAAAAGCTGTGCCAAAAAGTGATCGAGCTGCCGCAGCGCAGCTCTTTATGTAGCTCACCCATGGAATGGCCTGAGCCAATCAGCTTTCAGTCCAATTGTCCAATCAGGAAGGGTTTTGTACAAACGTGCAACCACGTTACTTTCATTTTCCCTAGATTTCTAACTTACAAACCAGATATTCAAACGCCAGTTTCCCAGTTTGGGAGTTTTTGCCAATTTCCTCCCAATTTTTCCCTACAGGTGTCTGACTCTTAGCGACCCTATATACAACAGAGGAAACACTATTGTGCTTCTCTGCTAGTCATAGGGTTTTCAATGGCAGATTGCTTTTTGGGAGTGGGTTGCTGGGTCCTTCTCCCAAGCCTACAGCACCTGGTGTTCCCAGGCGGTCTCCCAGCCAAGTACTTAACCAGGCTCAACCCTGCTTAGCTTCCGAGATCTGACAGGATCGGATGCCACGGTGGTATGGCTGCAGGCCTCTACTTATGTTGTTGTTGTTGTTAGGTGCTGTCGAGTCGGTATCTGACTCATAGCGACCTCCATAGGGTTTTCAATGGCTGACTGTTTTGGGATTGCCTTGGGAGTGGATTGCCAGGCCCTTCTCCCATTTTTGGGGTGCTGGGAATTGAACTTGGGACCTCAGAGACTGCAGCGCAGCGCTCTACCAACTGAGCCAAATCCCAACCCTCTACTTATATAAAGGATCCAAAATAAATTAAAAGGAACAGAAATCAGAATGGTGGTCCCAGTGGCTGGGAGAAGGGAAAGTACACTATTTAATGGGTACAGAGCTTTAGTTCTGTGAGATAGAAAGAGCTCTGGAAATAGAAGGAAGTGATGGTTCTACACCAGGGTGAATGTACTTAAGACTGTTCAGAAAGATCAAGATGGTAAATTTCATATTATGCCTCTTTTACCAAATAAAGAAGCCATTTCAGTTTCACCTCCTTCCAAACCAAGATGGCTCCAAACAGCTACTACTTCAAATATACAGACACACATAAAGCCACATGTGGAAGGAATGCATATTTGCACACGTGGCATCCGGATGTGTACCTGTTCACTCTGTCATAGTCTGTAGAGTAGAGCTGTGAGTATCTTAAAGCCGAATTGAGATAAATGGTTCGAAACATTGGGCACCAGGGCCCTTATGTGTGATGTGATAAGAAAGAGGGGGTTGGCAGTCTGACGGAGCTGAGCCAGCAGCAGTAAAGGCAGAGGGGAGACCCTCAGGTGGAGGAAGGAAAGGCTTCGCCCTCCTCCGAGACCCAAGGTGGCACATTTATACACAGCTTCCCCCTGTGTCGTGTCTCTTAGGCTTCATTGGCAGCGGGGGCTTTTGTGAAGACTTGGATTATTAAGATGCAAATTAATAATCCTAATTCTTGGCCCTTAAATTGAACCTTTTCCTGAGAGGCCTCTGCGGGGTCCACTATTCGCCGTTCCACACAAAATGTTCCTTTCTCCAACAACACTGTGAGGCATAAACGGTTACAGAAAGGATCTGTAAAGAAAATGTTTTAAATACAGTCACTCTCGCAGGTGCATTGGGGATGGGAAATGTATTTGGTTGGATAAATTGTTATCAGCTAGAATTTCCCTTCTTTTCTTCCCTTTTTAGGCCACCATAAAAAAAAAAAAACTAGAGTAAGTTACCATGAAAAGCTATAATAATGCTAATTTTGTTCCCATTCCTTGGCTTTCTCCACTAGACTGGAGGCTCTTTAATATGACTTTAAAATTTTTTCCCATTAATAATACCCTTTCTTTTGGGCTCTGCTCTTTTGAAGTTGTATTATTATGTCCCTCTACGACCGATGGCAGTGCATTTGGTGTTTAAAGTCATCTCCTAATGCATGAAAGCCCATTCCCGAGGGCCATACTGTCCTTCCTCGAGTTTAAATGTGTCCAAAAATGAGTGGGGATGCATCTTTCTGAGCAGAAACATTCAGGGTGGCTTGCCCCGAAACTTCCTCGGGAACAGGCAGATCTGGAAGATGGAAGCGCATTTCAACGCGGAGGTGTGTGAGCGACCTGTCACTTGCTACCTGTAGTCTGGGGAACAAACAAGGCACCAATGATACAGTATGGTAATCACCCCCAGTGGAGCCCTTTCCTGCACACCCCAGGCTCCTCCCAGGCACCCCACGGCAAGGCCCTGCTGGGGTGTCGAGGGTGTCCCTGAGTTCATAGATTAGAAACGTAAGTCCTCAGGGCTTCAGGGTTGAGCAGTGGGTCTTGGTGGGAGGTGTTAGGGTCGGGAGGTGGAGCCATGGGAAATGGATGAGTGCTTTTCTCAAGAAAATCCAGTGGCTATGGTGGGAGTTTGGGCTAGGATTTAGCTCAGTTGGTAGAGCGCTGTGCTGCAGTCGCTGAGGTCCTGAGTTCAATTCCCAGCACCGCAAAAATGGGAAAAGGGCCTGGCAATCCACTCCCAAGGCAATCCTGAAACAGGCAGCCATTGAAAACTCTATGTGGGTCACTATGAGTCAGATAACGACTCGACGGCACCTAACAACAACAACAACAACATGGCGGGAGTTCAACCTCGCTTTGCATCCCGCCACACTTGCTTGTCTTCCATTTTCCTCCCCAAGTCCAAGCAGCATGAGGCTCTCCTCAGATGTGGCTCCCCACCCTTGCACTTCCCAGCTGCCAGAACCCTGATGCAAAATAAACCTCTTTCCTTTATAACTTGCCCAGTCTTGGGTATCCTGTGATAGCAACAGAACGTACACCAAGACAGGCCCCATCTGTCTTTTTCTTCTGCCTGCTGCCCCTTCCTTCAGCGGGAGTTGGGTCCTAACTCCACAAGGTATTGTTTTCTCTGGGAGGTGGGCTGACCCTCTTCCTCCACAGAGATTGACAAGGCCATGTCATGTATCTCTCTCCTGGCCTCAGTAAAGACAGCGATGAGAAGGGGTTCAGGGCCTTCTTCCAGCTCTGAGTGCTTAGGACTTGGCTTGTGTGTTTGTGGGGTGTGAGTGAGCCCCTTGCAGGCAGGAATCACATCTTGTTTACACTTAGTCCCTAAACCTAGCCCACTAGAGGCACTCTACCAAAGTTAGTAGAGCATATGAGTGAATGAACATAGGAATTCAACTGATTCTCATCACTCTGGATGGAGGAGACACCCCTCCCTACAGGTGATCATTAAGAAAGAAACTGCCTGAGAATTTCTTTCTGCATAAACACGCCCCCATAGGAATATGGCTGCGGGGTGCCATGCATGCCCCAGGGACAAGAGGAACGGCTCCGGTCGGATCTGTTTGATCTCGAAAGTTTTTGCTAGTGTCACAGCAGGAACGAGATGCTACATTTCCACGGAGTGGCAGAGAAGAGGTTAATGAAGATATTATTTCACAGGAGTGGCAGGGTTAAAGAAAACCCATTTGAATGATGAAGCTCTGGAGACTAAAGACAACAGTTGTCACCCACGCTGCCAGGAGCAGGACTAGGGCACGGTTCTGGGACCCAGAGGGAGAGAAGGAGAGCGATGGTAAAGGAGAGAGGCACCAGGCAGGAACATCTATCACTAATCAGGGACCTGGTGGAGAAGAAGCTGGGAGAATCTGGTCCATGGCTGCTCTTCCTCATCCTCAGCTTCCTGTGGGTACCTCCTACTGGCGGCACCTGAGGGTCAAGTTCATTGATGAAAAGCTTCCTACTATGAAAGAGACAGGCTGATTTAGCTCAGTTGGTAGAGAACTGCTCTGCAGTCTCTGAGGTCCCAAGTTCAATTCCCAGCACTGCAAAATGGAAGAAGGATGTGGCAATCCACTCCCATGGCAATCCCAAAACAATCAGCCACTGAAAACCCTATGAGGGTCACTATGAGTAGGACATGACTCCATGACATCTAAAGAAAACAACATGAAAGAGACACAACCCCAAACCTTGAAACTGTTGTTCACTCTTTCTTCTCAGAAGGGAGGAGGTGGAAGTAGAAAATAGGGACTTGAACCGATCCACATTGCAAATCTAGAGCCCTTTTCACGAGGCTGCGAATTTCTAATTTGCTCTCAAGAACACAGTCCTTTAAACTTCTTCTTGAGGACATTCTTCATAGTTGCAAGCTCCCCTCGGCATGGGTGTTTGCAACCACTTGCTGATTTCGTGCGCTAGGTCTCTTAAATCACCTGCTGTGACCCGCTGTCGGCCACTCCTATGCCTTAGAATTTACGGTGCCAGTTAAAGGCACGTCCATGCAGGGGGAGGGAATGAAGGCTCTCCCATCCCTTCAAACCCCCAAATTGATTTGGCACTCGAAGTCACTGTTATATTTTACACTGAGTCTTCTGAATCAGTTCATTGAATTTTAGCTGTAGCTATATAAAACCTTCTCCAGTGAAATTATTTGGCCATATTGCGGATGGCTCTGCCATGATCCATCAATGCCACTAACTATCAGCAATAAAAAAAAACTTTTTTCCTCCTTTTCTTTTCATTATAATGAATTTTCTAAACTCAGATTGAACTTTGAAAGGCACTCTACTAGCTTTTCTTTTAATTTTTAAAAGGGACCATTCTGTCCTTTTTCTAGGAAGCCCACAAGATGGCTGGTAGCAAATGTTGATTAGCTCCCATGTTGTAGAAAGGTTACTGAAGAGATTCAGGCAACCCTGGTGGAGCCCATGGGAGGGGAGAAAGAGCCTGGGGAAGGCTCATGGGTATCCTGATTGACTTAGGCATCTGTGACTCAGTGCAGGTTAGGAATGAAGGGTTTGCTACGCAAGAGGGGGTACAAAAACTCGGCGGGTATTATTTCAGTGTATCAGTAAACTGATAAAGGGGAACAAGGTGGTTTAATTTACCCAATGGTTGCAGAAGTATTTATTATTGTCCTGCACAGGAACCTGATTTCCAGGGCAGAGAAGCTGACTTTAGAAGAACGTTACGAAGTAGCTCAGGTGGAGGAGGAAGATGACATCAGAAAGAGGATATAATTCACAGTTCAGAGAGGAGAGGCTGAGTGCACCTATGCCTGGACACCCCAAACAATTGGGTTTTAAGCACCTAAGTCTGAAACTCAGGGCATCTGGAGTTGACATAAACACAATTTTTGAGGCAACTCTTTAGGCTAATTACAATACTGGTATTAATATTAACTTGTGTAATGTTGTTAGGTGTCATTCAGTCAGGTCCCCACTCATAGCAGCCCTATATTCGACCGAATGAAACACTGCCCAACAGGGTGCCCTGCCTGGCACTATGTCAGTGCTTCCCTTCTATGTACAGGGTTATCAATGGCTGATTGTTTTGGGATTGTTTTGGGAGTGAGCTGCCACGTCCTTCTCCCATTTTGCGGTGCTGGTGATTAAACCCAGGGCCTCAGAGAGTGCAGAGCACTCTATGGACTGAACCCCAGCCCTGACAGCCTGGTGGGTATGAAGTTCCTACTGCTTACTGGGTCACATGGTCACCAGTTCTGTGGTCTCCTTAAACTGTTATTTAATATATATGCCCCTCCTCAAGAGAGTGCCCTTTAGTTAATCAACATTTTATCTTCTCACGAGCTGTATGATAGTATTTGAACCAATGGAAAGTCAAGGGAAAAAAGAAATATTTAGCATCCTCTCTTTGTTGTAACATTTGCATTACCATGTATTCTCCATTCCAATTCTCACCCTTTCAGCAGTTGTTACTGTTGTTGTTGTTATGTGCCTTCAAGTCAGTATCTGACTCATAGCAACCCTGTGTACAATAAGCGAAACACTATTGTCAGTGCTTCTCGGCATGTGGTTTTCAACGGTGGATTAATTTTTGAGAGTGGGTTGCTGGGTCCTTCTCCCAAGCCTACAGCACCTGGTGTTCCCAGGTAGTCTCCCATCCAAGTACTAACCAGGTCCGACCCTGCTTAGCTTCCAAGATCTGATGGGATTGGATGCCACAGGGCTACGGCTGCAGGCCAGCAGTTTTTATAGAGCTAAAAAAAACCTCAAGAGAACTGCCTCCACCAGGAGTCCAATCCACATGCAATTCCCATGTGCATCTGATTTTTCTAGCCCTCTAAGGAGGCTGGAGAATTGGCCTGAGAATGGGCAGCATTCAGATGAGGCAACTGGACTAGGACTCATTGTGGTGTCTGGTCACAGTTCCAGGAAGGGTCGATGTTGTATGTGTGTGTCTGCATTTCTTGTTTATAATTGAAAGCCCCAGAAGAGAGTGACGAGCCAATCTTAGGTCAGATTCTCCACTTCTGACTGTACTGGAACAGAGAAAGAACTCCAGCTTCACAGTGGTCCCCCGGGGTGACCATTTTAGTGGCAATTCCCCAGAAGCAAGCTAGGATGTGTTGGGGGCAACCCCCAAACAATACCTGTCTACTACAGAATGAAAGCGAGAGAGAGAGCGAGAGAGTGCTATGTCAGAACTTCCTTTTTCTCAAAAATATTTATTACCTGAATTCTTCAATTATTTCCAATTTTGTCCTGAGACAATGGTTATCAACTAGTTCCCACATCAACAGCATGAGCACCATGTGTGGGCCTACTTCCTCCAGTCACTATAACAAATTACTGCAAGCAGTGGCTTAAAACAATGGAAACATGTTCCATCACAATACTGGAGGCCAGAAGTCTGAAACCAAGGTGTCAGCAGGACTAAGCGCCCTCTAAGGGCTCCGAGGAAGGATCCCTCCTTGCTTCTTCCTCATTTCTGGTGTTGCCAACAATCTCAGGTGTCCTTGGCCTGTAGATACTTCAGGCCCACCTTGGCTCCGTTGCAACACAGCGTTACTCGTGTGTGTCTCTGTGGCTTGTGAACCTCCTCCTTTTTCTTATGAGAACACTAGTCATATTGGATTTGGTGCCTACCTTAACCAGTCTGACCTCTTCACAAATTGCATCTGCAAAGACCCTATTATCAGATAAGGTCACATTATGAAGTTCCCGGTGGGCATAGATTTGGGAGGCACATATTCAATTAAGTACATGTCCTGCAAGCTGGAGTGGTACAAGGAATGGTGGGAAGCCATGATCTGGGCAAAGGAGGAGAACACCTGTAAGTTTTAGGGGCCCTCTGGAAGGACCTGGGCACTGGGCAGGGCTGGCAGCCCTAGTCAGACTTGGTGGGAACCAGATCAGTGAGGAATGGCCTGGGAAGCCAGCACCCTTTCATGGGATCTGAGTGGTGAAATGGGTCCCTGTGGTCTCTTGGGGCAGGGACACTAGCAGTTCTCATTATGACTCCTTCTTGGGCCTGACCACTGAGGTCATGTTTTTGTCATGGGGTAGGTAGTGCCCAAGGCACAGGAGGGGCAGATTTCTTCAGAAATCCTATTATTCATTATTCGTGGTGCCAAGGTGAAGGGAAGAAAGTCTCACTAAAGCTAACACAAACAGACATTGGCCTACATTAAGCAAAAATGAAGTTACTCAGAGGATATTGAGATTCTCACAGAATTGGCAAAATCTGTAGAACCTGGCTGAGAAACAGGAAAGAATAAATGGAGCTTAGGATTGCTGGGGGCTGGGATTTAGCTCAGTGGGTAGAGTGCTACGCTGTAGTCTCTGAGGTCCCGAGTTCAATTCCCAGTACCGCATAAATGGGAGAAGGGCCTGGCAATCCACTCCCAAGGCAATCTTGAAACACTCAGCCATTGAAAACCCTATGCGGGTCGCTATGAGTCGGATACCGACTCGACGGCACCTAACAACAACAACAATAGGATTGCTGGTTAGCAGACACCGGAGTTTCGGTTTTGTAGCAGGAACTGTCTGGTGTGCAAACCATAGTTATGATGAATATCCTCCAGGCTTTTATTCATGCACTGAAACACTTGCTCAAGACTCAAAGTCCTGGGAGAATAGCCTATTGATCAAATTTAGATTAGCAGCTCTGTTAAGATAGATGAAGCTATCCTGCAATGACACATTAAAAACCCAAATTTCGTATCTCACCAGGTGTGGTAGTGCATGCCTGTAATCCTAGCATTCAGGAGGCTAAGGCAGGAGGATAGCAAGTTCCAGGCCAGCCTAGGCTACATGGGGAGACCCTGTCTCAATAGTAACAAAAATCCATATTTCACTGGCTTAGACAACCATGACTGATTTCTTGCTCAGTGTCTGCCAGTAAGCAGGGAGCTCTGCTCCACTCGGTCACTCAGAGATTCAGGCTGGCAGAGGTTGTGCTGCCTCACTAGATGGCTCCACAGTTTGGCGCAAAAAAAGAGAAAAGGAGAGTCACACACTGGCTCTTAAATGCTCTGACCTGGAAGTGCTACACATTGCTTCCGCTCATACTCATGGCCCAGAATTAGTCACATGTGGCAGGAGCACATGTGGCAGCACATGGAAGTCAGCAAGGAGTCAATATCTCTACCGCACCCTATTCTGGACCAGGAAGAGGGAAGTTGCAATACATCTGAGGTATTCATACACCAACCTTACACTCTTTCTTAAATATTACATTGGCTTCTTATGGTTTATATTGGCATGTGAGAATGAGCATGCAGAGGCAGGGTTGTCATTGTTGTTGTTAGGTGCCGTCAAGTTGGTATCCAACTCATAGTGGCCCTGTGTACAACAGGTGAAATACTATTGTCAGTGCTTCTCTGATGTTCATAGGGTTTTCAATGGTGGATTGATTTTTGGGAGTGGGTTGCTGGGTCCGTCTCCCAAGCCTATAGCACCTGGTGTTCCCAGGCAGTCTCCCATCCAAGGACTAACCAGGACCAAGCCTGCTTAGCTTCCAAGATCTGATGGGATTGGATGCCACAGAGCTACGGCTGCAGGCAGAGGCAGGGGAGTTGGTATTTAATATTTTTGCATGCACCTTCTTATTCTTCTCCAAAAGTACTTAACACAGTAGCGGGGCATAGAATACGTGCCTGAACTGTCTTGTTGGCTGATGAGTTGAGTAATATGTGGCATAAAGTTTAATCACAGTGAAATAGCCATACTTCACCTGGACCACGATTTCCAAATAGCATAAAGTTCAGGGCATCAGTTAAGGCATTAAAGAGAAACAGCAGAGAGTGCTAATCAGGAGGACTCTGACTTTGTTAGAAGAGAACAGCATTTGTTTTTTCTTTGGTTATTAGCATAAGCTTTACCTTCTCTAGAGGAAAGAAACATTAAGCGCTAAAAAATGTAGTTTAAGCATATGAAATCTATTGCCAAGGTGGAAGTGCTGTACTTTGACTCAAGGAAAATTTGAGAGATTTTATGTGATGACTTTTGTTTGTGCCGTATATGGCTTGAGTGGATGATGGTGATGACGACAGTGACAATGGCTATTTTGGGCAGGTGTCAGTACATGGTAGCTTGCGGCCATGTACGTCATCAGAGCTCAAGTGCAGGTCAGCTCTTGCTCCAGGGTCCTGCCCCTACTGCTACATTCCCTCTCCCATAAAGCCCTTCTTTCTCCTTCAAATGACACATTCCTTCTCCCACAAAACCCTTCTTTCTCATTCAAGTGACAGCTTTCCAGATGTTTCCAGAGAATTGGATGCTGACATTGGGAGATACCTGCACAGCTCCTGTTAGGACATTGCTTCTTACACATCAGTGTGAGTCTTGTAAGCAAGCTCTCTGGGCTCTGCCCTTAGATTTTCAGATTCACTAGGACTAGGGTGGGCTGGGATTTAGCTCAATTAGTAGAGCGCTGCTCTGCAGTCTCTGAGGTCCCGAGTTTGATTCCCAGCACTGCAAAAATGGGAGAAGGACGTGGCAACCCACTCCCGAGGCAATCCCAAAACAATCAGCCATTGAAAACTCTATAAGGGTGGCTTTGAGTTGGACACCACTTGATGGCACCTAACAACAAGGACTAGGGTTGTTGCTGTTGCCAGGTGCCATCAGTTCAAGTCTGACTCATAGCAACCCTATGTACAGCAGAGCAAAACACTCCCCAACACTGGGCCATGCCCAGCACTATGTCAGTGCTTCTCTGCTATTCATAGGATTTTCAATGGCTGATTGCTTTGGGATTGCTTCAGGAGTGGATTGTCATGTCCCTCTCCCATTTTTGCTGTGTTGGTGATCAAACCCAGGGCCTCAGAGAGCACAGGATGGCATTCTACCAACACAGCTAAACCCCAGCCCAGGACTAGGGTTGTTGTTGTTGTTGTTGTTAGGTGCTGTCAAGTCGGTATTCGACTCATAGCGACCCTCATGGGGTTTTCAATGGCTGATGTTTCGGGATTGGCTTGGGAGTGGATTGCCAGGCCCTTCTCCCATTTTTGTGGTGCTGGGAATTGAACTTGGGACCTCAGAGACTGCAGCGCAGTGCTCTACCAACTGAGCTAAATCCCAGCCCCAGGACTAGGGTGGGACCTGAGAATTTGCACATCTTTCTGCCCTAAGAGACCATTGGAATCAATCTCACTAGGCCAACATCATGAAAGGGTGCAGGCTTACCAGGCCATTCCTTGCTGATCTAGTTCCCACTAGCTCCGGTATCTCCTAGTGTGACTCAGACTACCCAATGTCCAGGGCCTTCCAGTGGCTTCTAAACCTCCTGGGAGTATCAGCAACATCGCCAGCATCCCCAGCCTCCTCTCTAATGAAAGTTGGCTTTCCCTGAGAACCTGGGTTTCTTATCACCCCCTGCAGGCCTCACTGATTTTCTCCTTCAAGATGCTCAGGGCACCCTCCTTTGTCTTTCCAGGCTGTGGCTTCCCACCACCTCTGACTCCCCCTTTAGCAAACCTCGAAGCTCCTTTTAACCACCCTCTACCACTTTCCCATTGCACTTCCAGCAGCCTCCAAGACAGCTCTCCATTCCCCATATGCTCAGAGGCTTCAGTACCAGCTAGGCAGCCTCTACAGCTCTCTGGCCTCTTGCTTCCTATCTTCCGATCATGTTTTCTCTCCCCCGCCTCAGCTGTCCACTTCCAGAATCATAATCTAGACTTGCCTGTGGCCGTAGCCCTGTGGCATCCGATCCTGTCAGACCTTGGAAGCTAAGCAGGGCCTGATTAGAACTTGGATGGGAGACTGCCTGGGAGCAACAGGTGCTGTAGGCTTGGTAGGAGGATGCGGTAACCCACTCCCAAAAATCAATCTGCCATTGAAAACCCTATGAACTGCAGAGAAGCTCTGACAATAGTGTTTTGCCCGTTGTACGTGGGGTCGCTATGGGTCGGATACTGACTTGACAACACCTAACAACAACAACAAGAATCTAGACTTTGACATTATCAAGAATTTCACCCCCTTCAAAGTCTCTATTTCCATTAGCAGCCCACCCTCCAGTTGTCTCCTCCCATCTTTCCAGCTCATCCCTTTTGTTATCCTAAGTCCAACCAGAGCATCCCGATCCATGGACTTTGCAGACCCTCTTCTGTCCTTCGCTGCCCCTGTGTCTCTGCCTCCCTCCTTACCCATGTTGTTTCTGATGTCTGTCCCTATAACCATTCTCTTGTACAAATCCCCTGGTGGGGTCTTAGAGTGATTAGCAGGTTGGGCTCTGAATCAGGTTGCTCTGTTCAAATCTTGACTTTGTTACTGCCCTGAGATGCACCCTTAGACAAGTTAGTTAAGCTTTCTGTGACTCAGTTTCATCATATAGGAGATGGGAGGAAATAATAGTATCTATATCATAAGACTGGGGCTGAGGTTTAGCTCAGTGGGTAGAGCACCCCTTCACACTCTCAGAGGACCAGGTTTGATCCCCAGCACCGCAAAAATGGGAGAAGGACATGGCAGTCCATCCCTTAAGCAATCCTGAAACAATCAGCCATTGAAAACCCTATGAGGGTCGCTATGAGTCAGACCTGACTCCACAGTACCTAACAACAACAACATATCATAAGATTAGTGCCAAGATTAGATGGGTCATTTTTAAAGTGCTTACACTAGTGTCTGGCACATAGAAGCCACTACGTAAGCGTGTATTAAGTAAACTTTCAAAACTCAACTATGTTTTTGTTTTTATTTTTACGTTTTTGAGACAGGGTCTCTCTATATTGCCTGGGGCTGACCTTAAATTAGCAATCCTCCTGCCTCCACCTCCCCAGTGCTGGGATTACAGGAATGTGCTGCCATGCCAGGAACTTCAACCTATTTTGAAAAAAAAAATGTATAAACTACTACTCGGAAAAGAAAACATACCCATAGATAAACTAAATTCTCCATTTACTCTGTACGTGAACTTTAGCTGATAAGTGTTGCTAGGCAAAAAACCACACAACCATATTTTACTTTAAATTTATCAGTTCATGACCACATACCTCAAGTGGACTCAGAATCTTACTTCATTCCTTAATCAATACATTTCCCTACTCTATGTCTTAGCCAATGTCCTCTTTTCTTCTTTCACTGAGAAACTAAAGTACATAGAGAACTTCCTCTTGTTCTGACCTCCATGTTGATTAAGCTCTTTGCAACTGCATCTACCTATCCTTCTGCTGTGAGGCCAGTCCTTCCTGTTGGGCATCAGATCTGAGTCCTTCTTATCTATTCAAAGCCATAGTTTCTGCAATATCTCCTTCCTCTCCTGCAGTAGAAATTTCTCCCTATCAATAATGTCAATGTCATAACGTGCTCTAATGTTGCCCGTGTTGGAAAAACAAAACAAAATTTCAAGCCTCCTTTATTCACATCCCCTACTGACTCATGTCTCTCTTGCTCTCTTAAGAAAACATCTTTGAAAGAGTTTGCATTATCTGCCTGTACTCTTTCATCAGCTCATCTTTCCCCACTACCCCATTGAACTTGTCAAAGTTGCTGGAGACTTCTGGACAGCCCAAACTGCAAATCTCATGCAGCAAAGATCAGCCACAAAGGGGAGCATTGCTTCTGTCTTGAAACGCCCTCCTCCCTTAGCCTTCTGGACATCACTCACCTTTCTGTTTCTTCTTCACTGGCTGCTTCCCCCCCGGTTCCTCTCACTGGCCCCTATTCTTGGCGAACTATAAAAGTTGAGAGCTCCAAGTTCCATTCAGTCTCCTGGTTTTAAACACCAGCTGCGCATTTATGACTTTGAAATTTATAGCTTCAGTTCTCCCTCTTCCCTGAACTGGAGGTTCACATATCCACCGTGTTTTCACTTTCTTGGACTGCTGTAACAAAATACCATAAACTAGGTGGCTTATAAAAACCAGAAATTTATTGCTTATCATCCTAGAGGCCGGAAGTCCAAGATCCAACAGGTCCAATGTCTGGTGAAGTGTGCTCTCTGGTTCATAGATGGCATCATCATCCCACTGGATCTTCACGTGGTAGAAGAGGCAAATGAGCTCCTCAGGCCTCTTTTGTAAGGACACTAATCCCATTCATTAGTGTTTCGATCTGCTGTACATAGGGTCGCTATGACTCAGACTCGACTCGAGGGCACCTAACAACAACAACAACAATCCCATTCATTAAGGCTCCACCCTCAAGACCTAATCATCTCTTGAAGGCCCCATTTCCTAATGCCTTCATATTGAGGATTAACTTTGAACATATCGATTTGAGGGGAACACAAACTTTTTGACCATAGCACATTCCTTAACTAAAATCTTTATTTTGATTTTTAATATACCCTTTGAACTTAAAATACCTACAATTTAGCTCTTCATTTTCATTACACTTTACTCCAAATCTGCTTCTCTTGTTCCATTCCAGTAAATGATACCATGATCAACAGCTTTGCCTAGCCTCAAAATTTCAAAATCAGATTTAGTTATGCCCTTTCTCTTGCATCTACATTAATCCACCAGCAAGCCTTTCTGGCTTTAACTTCAAAATCCAAAACCTAGAAACTGGCAAACTCTTGCATCTCTCTCGCTCCTGCTGTAGTCTAAGCCCCCATCATCTCTCACCAGCATGCCTGAAGGAGCCTCCTATCAGGACTCCCTTTTCTACCTGTACCCCTTCTTCCCGCTACTCCATTCTAAACACAGCAGCTAGTGTGATCCATTGATACCTAAGCAACTTATGTTGCTTTTCTAAAAGTTCATCTCATCATATCTACAATAAAATATGAAGTCCTAACCTTGACCTTCAATGTTCCTGATGATCTAGTTGCCTCTCTGTCTCCACCAGCTACTCACTTACCTTATTATTTTTTCTTCTTTAGCCACATTCCCAGTATCTTTGACCTCACCGACATTTTTATTAATCCTCAACCCTGGGCATATCCTATCTCAAGTCATTTGTCCTCTGTGTGTCCTCTCTGTCTAGAGTGAGAAACCTACCCCTCCTTCATCTTTGCCATGGTTCAATCTTTCATTTCATTCAGATCCACATTCAAATGCCATTTTCCAAGATCTTTCCAAATATCTAACAGAGTCACTCCCTGTAGTAAATGGTTTTCCACAATGACTGCAATCAGAACTGCAATCAGTTCCACCCCTCTGGAGTGGAGTAATACTTTCACACTTTTGAGTTTGGGCTGGTCTTGTAGCTTGCTTTGACCAACAGAGATGCAGAAGAGGTAGCAGTGTACCAGTTTCAGGACTAGCCTCTAAGTGTCCTGGCAGATTCTACTTTGTTTTGCTCTGGACCCAGCTGGTATGCTACAAAGAAGACCAAGTAGACCACCAGATGGAGGGACATTATGGAGCAAAACAGATAGCATGTGGAGGAACACTGAGACATCAGGTATATCAATGACTTCTGAGACTTTTCAGTCTAGTTCAGGGCCAGCTGAGTGGGGTCAAATGATTGATTCCACATGACGCCACATGGAGCAGAAGAACCACCAAGCTGAGCCCTTCCCAACCTTCTAACCCACAGAATCAGGAAAACCAGTAACACTTTGTTTAAAGCTGCTAAATTTTGGGAAATGACACTGAAATTTGTTATATGACAATAGATAACTGAAATACTCTTGAGCTCCTTGTTGTGTTTATTTTCCCTCATAGCAATTATCTCAGTGAGAACACACACAATTATTAGTTTATCTTAGGTTAAGTGTCCACTGTTCATTATTGGTCTCTCTTTCCAGAATATAAACTGTATGAGGGAAGGCACTTTGTTTTCATCACCACACTATTCCCAAACTTTAGAACAATACCTGGTCTATTTCAGGACTCAATAAATATTTGTTGAATAAACTGATATCCAAGAATGTCAACTGACATGTGAGTCTTACTTTTCCACAATAAAAATCATAATCTAAAATCTTTTCCTGTAAATTCTAACACCCAATCACATTAACCTTTTATTAAAAAAAAAAAAACAGTTGTCTTACTCTATTTCTTATTTGTTTTTAGTGCTGGGACTTGAACCAAAAGCCCCATGCAGGTCAAGTGCATGCTGTCACTGAGCTACACCCTTAGCCCCACATTGCCTTTTAAATCAGAGATCTCTAATAGGTTAGTAGGAAAACTTCTCAGGTATTTGTTTGTTTGTTTGTTTGTTTACAGTACCTGGGAGTTGAACCTAGGGCTCTGAACATACTTTGCAAGTGTTTTACCACTGGGCTGAACCCCTAACCCTTTTAAAATCTTTTCTTTTGCGATAGGGTCTTGCTAAGTTATCCAGGTCACCTCTGTCCTCAACTCATGATCCTCCTGCCTCAGCCTCCCAAGTCTCTGGGATTACAAGTGTGCACCACCACACCTGGCTCTTATTGTTGTTGTTAGGTGCTGTCAAGTCGTGTCTGACTCATAGCGACCCTCATAGGGTTTTCAATGACAGATTGTTTCGGGATTGCCTTGGGAGTGGGTTGCCATGTCCTTCTCCCATTTTTGCTGTGCTGGGAATCAAGCTTGGGACCTCAGAGACTGCAGAGCGGCGCTCTACCAACTGAGCTAAATCCCAGTCCCTGACTCTTATTAGGCATTTTAAAAATCCAGAAAATAATTTGGTTCAAGGTCTGCAGCACATTTTAAGATGACTCGGGCATTATTACCATTCACTGGGTAGCACAGAACAATACTGTGGGTAGGTTAATGACAAAGTACTGCTTCATCCCCTATCTCCCCAGGATAGATTTCTGGTGCCACCCAGCCCCTCCCCTTTAAGTACATACAAGTCCCCACTTTTAGGATAGAACATATAAGCAGAGGCTGCCAGATCCTTATTAATTCCTGAGATCCCACCAATTTTTCCATCAGGACAATGCAAGAACAGCCCCCTCTTTGTTAGTCATCAAATAAGATCATTTTCCAGTATTTTTCCTCCCTAACTCACTGGCCCTCACCATGCATAAGGCATTGGATGCTGTGCATTGGGGATGCCTTTCTCCAAAATAGGTTGACTGTGATTTCTTTCATGCCTGGTTGGAACACAGAGGCATAATTAGATCATGGCTCCTCTCCCTGATCATTGCTCTGATGGTTCTAAATTGGCTTATGCAGTCCCATTTTCTCTCCAAATGAACAGGACCTTTGCCTCTCTGATTGTGGACATGTGAGATTGATCACCAGGTCCCTGACACTTCCCTCTGAGCCACATTCTCCCTGGTGTTTTCAGGTATTCTGTCCTATACATTTCATTTTGGGAGTCACTGTGCTAGGTTGTAATTTAATTTTTCTAAATTTAGTCTGTAAAAGGCTCACGGCCAGTGGAAGGGGATTACAGCTTACCAGGAATCCACATTTAAGCAAAGGAAAGTCCTCTCCTGGGATCTGGATTTATTTACAGAGTCTGGGGACTCCAAAGAAGACCAAATAGAGTTAGCAACCATACTTCCCTACTTCAATTTAACAGTCTCCTAAGCACAAAATCAAACACAATATAAATAAAGTGGCTTGAGTCTTTCCTGAATGTTTTACCTTAACTTTTGCTGCCTTCTGTTTGGCTGTCTCCTAGATGTCCCCGAAGACCCCATTCTGTCTTCTGTGAAGACCTACAACTTTTTTAAGGGGAAACAATCGGGTCTCCTAAAATGATTCCTGGGACCATGGGAGCAATGTGGCAGTGTTAGAAGGAAAACCACTAAAAGATTGGATAAGGCACTACTTCTGTGCACTGCTTTACAGAAATCTTGTTAAGTGCCTAGAACTGTACTTGGCATTATGAGAAATAATTAAATGAAGCAATTTTATAATTTACTCTTTGCTAATAAGGAAGTTAAAAAAGACTAGCCACGATATGGTATAGTTGTCCAGGTATGTGCTATGGAACTAAACTGGCTGTGCTAGGATCCTCTTAGAACACTTAGTCTTCCCATGCCTCAGTTTCCTCATCTGTAACTTGGACACAACAAAAATTGCTACTCCTTAGCATTATTACGCAAATTTAAATAAATTAATAAATGCAGACACTGTCTGACATGCAGTGATTTCTATCTCATGTAAATATGAATTCTGTATATACTTCTATATATACAATAAATCCCCACATGATATAGAAAAACCTATTACAAAGAATGGGCTCATACAATGCTGTCAGAATACAGAGACAAGAGATATTCTTTGTAGCTGGAGGGAATCAGGAAGGCTTCTCGGAAGATGGATGAGTGGCAAAGACAATAATGCTCACCAAATATTTTCTTCATCCACTTCCCAACTGCTTTATGATTACAGGGTTATGTGACTAGCTCTGGCCATGTGAAAAGCACTAGGCTTATTCAGTTTCTCTTCTCTCCAGCTGCAGTGAATGAGAAGGCCATCTGTCCCAGACATTGCTGCTATGGAGGGTAGAAATACCATCATCCTGGGTACCTGAGTGTAGGTGTGGAGTAGAGACACATCGCTCCACTGAAACACACACATACAACCCTGCAATAAATATATATTGTTGTTGTTGGTAGGTGCTGTCGTCAAGTCTAACTCATGGCGACCCTATGTACAACAGAAGGAAACATGCCCCAATTCTGTACCAGGAATATGATCTTTTTTATGCATAATCTATTGTTGCAAACATTGTGTCAATCCATTCAGTTGAGGGTCTTTCTTTTTTTTTTTGTTGACCTGCCACTCTCCCAAACATGATGCCCTTCTTCAGGGATTGGTCCATTCTGACAACATGTCCAAAATACATTAGATACAGTCTAGCCATCCTAGCTTCCAAGGAGCACCCTGGTTGCACATATTCTAGGCCAGATCTGTTGGTATTTTTTCAGTCTGTGGTATATTCAATATTCATCTCCAGCACCATAATTCAAAGGCATCAGTTCTTCTGCTTTCCTTATTCAATGTCCAGTTTTCATAACCATATGATGTGACTGAAAATACCATGCCATGAGTCAGGTGCACCTTCACCTTCAATGTGACATCTTTTCAGCACTTTAAGAAGGTCTTTTGCAACGGTTTTTCCCAGTGTAATGCATCTTTTGATTTCTTGACTGCTGCTTCCATGGATGTTGACTGTAGAACCAAGTGAAGCAAAATCTTGGACAACCTCAAACTTTTCTCCATTTAATATGAAGTTGCTTACTGACCCAGTTGTAAGGATTTTTGTTTTCTTGATGTTGAAGCATAATCCATACTGAAGGCAGTGTTCTTTCATCTTCAGCAGTAAACGTTCCAAATCCTCTTCACTATCAGCAAGCAGAGTTCTGTCATTTGTATAATGCAGATTGTTTAATGAGTCTTCCTCTAAGCGAGATGATGTAGTCTTCTTCATAAAGTCCAGCTTCTTGGATTATTTTCTCAGCATAGAGATTGAAGAGGTATGGATGAAGGATAGAGCCCTGATGCACACCCCTCTTGACATTAAACCAGGTAGTGTTTTCTTGTTCAGTTCGAATGACTGCCTGCTAGTCCCTGTACAGATACCTCGTGAGTACAATTAAGTGCTATGTTATTCCCATTCTTTGCAATGTTACCCATAATTTATTGTGATCCACACTGTCAAATGCCTTTGCATAGTCAATAAAACATTGACACCTTTCTGGTATTTTCTGCTTTCAGCTAATATTCACCTGAAATCAGCAATGATGTCCTGGCTCCATGCCCTCTTCTGAACCTAGCTTGATTTTCCGGCAGTTCCCTGTCTATATACTGCTATAGTCACTTTTCAATGATCTTTAGCAAAAATTTTACTTGCTTGTGATATTAATGATATTGTTCAATAATTTCTACAGTCAATTGGATCCCCTTTCTTGGGAATAGGCACAAATATGGATCTCTTCCAGTCAGTTGGCAAGGTGGCTGTTTTCCAAATTTCTTGGCATAAACAAGCACCTTCAGTGCTGCATCTGTTTGTTGAAACATCTCTACTGGTATTCTGTTAATTCCTGGAGCCTTGTGTTTCACCAATTCTTTCAAGGCAGCTTCCACTTATTCTTTCAATACCATCAGTTCCTGGTCATGTGCAACCTCTTGAAATGGTTTGTCATCCACCAATTCTTTTTGGTATAATGACTGCATATTTCTTCCATCTTCTTTTGATATTTCCTCCATCATTTAATATTTCCCCTATAGAATCCTTCACTATTGCTACTCGGGCTTGGATTTTTTTCAATTCCTTAAGCTTGAGAAAAATAGAGAGTGTTTTTCCCTTTTAGTTTTCTGTTTTCAGCTCTTTGCACATGCCATTATAATATATGATTTTGTCTTCTCAAGCTGCCCTTTGATATCTTCTGTTTAGTTCCTTAACTTCATCATGTCTTCGTTTTATGTTAGCTGCTTGACTTTCAAGGGCAAGTTGTAGTCTCTTTTTGACATGTATTTTGGTCTTTTCTGTTTTTACTGTGTTATTAATAACCTCTTGCTTTCCTCACGAATCTCTTTGATGTTACACCACACTCATCTGGTCTTTAATCATTAGCGTCTAATGCAGCAGATCTATTTTTTTTTTTTTTTTTTTTTGCGGTACTGGGAGTTGAACCCAGGGCCTCGTGCCTGCATGCTCTGCAAGTGCTGGACCACTGAGCTGCACCCTCAGCCCACTCTTTTTGACTTTTTGACACAGGGTCTCCGCTAAGTTACCCAGACTGCCTCTGTTCTTGAACTTGTGATCCTCCCGCCTCTGCTTCCCAAACTGCTGGGATTACAGGAGTGCACCACTGCTCCTGGCACCAGATGTATTCTTGAAGTGGTCTCTGAACTCAGGTGGAATATTCCCAAGGTCATACCTTGGCCTTCATACACTTGCTCTAATTTTCTTCAGTTGCAGTTTGAGCCTGGATATGAGCAGTTGATGGTCTAACCCACAATCTGCACCTGGTTTCGATATTGAACTTTTCCATCATCTGTTTCCACAAATGTAGTCAATTTGGTTCCTGTACATTCTATCTGGTGACTTCCACGTGTTTGTTGTTATTGTTCTTAGGTGCCATTGAATCGAGTCTGATTCATAGTGACCCTACGTGCAATAGAACGAAAAACTTCCCAACACTGTGCCATGTCCAGGACTATTGTCAGTGCTTCTCTGCTATTCACAGGGTTTTCAATGGTGGATTGTTTTGGTAGTGGGCTTCCAGGTCCTCCTCCCTAGCCTGCAGCACCTGCTATTCCCAGGTGGTCTCCCATCCAAGGACTAGCAGGCCAACCCTGCTTAGCTTCTGGATCAGCAGAATTGGATACCAGGGTACTATGGCACAATTTATGTTGGTGAAAAAATGTATTGCAATGAAAAGGTCACATGTCTAACAAAATTCTAACATATGATCCCCAGCATCATTTCTGTTACCAATGCCATATTTTCCAACTACTGACTGTTATTCTTTATTCCCAACTTTTGCATTCCAGTCACCAATAATTATCTGTACATCCAAATTGCATGTTCAGTCCATTTCATATTGCAGAAGCTAGTACAAATCTTCCCCATCTTCATTTGTAGTCTTAGTGGTGGGTGCATAAATTTGAATAATAGTCATATTAGGTGACCCTCCTTGTAGGCGTATGGATATTATTCTATCAGTGACAGTATTGTACTTCAGGACAGATCTTGAGATGTCTTTTTGGATGGTGAATGCAACCCCACTTCTCTTTAATCTGTCATTCCCAGCATAGTAGACCATATGATTATCCGATTCAAAATGGCCCATGCCAGTCCATTTTAGCTCACTGATGCCTAGAATGTTGTTTATGTGCTCCATTTCCCTTTTGTTTATTTCTAATATTCCCAGATTCATACTATGTACATTCCATGTTTCAATTATTAATGGATGTTTATAGTTGTTCTTTCTCATTTTGAGTCATGCCACATCAGCAAATGGAGGTCCCTTGGGCTTTACTCCATTCCCATCATTAAAGTAGACTGTACTTTGATGAGGCAAGCCTTCCAAAGTCATCTTTTAAGTGACTTCCAACCTAGGAGGCTCATTTTCTGGCACTATTTCTGATAGTGTTTCTCTGGTATTCATAGGGTTTTCAATGGTTAATTGTTTTGGCAGTAGGTGAGTTATGTCCTTCTTCCTAGTCAGTCTGGAAGCTCAGCTGAAACCTGTCCACCATGAGTGGCCCTTCTGGTATCTGTAATACCAGTGGCATAGCTTTCAGTATCACAGCAACATGCAAGCCTCTACAGTTCACAAACTGACAGACCCGTGGGGGCAATAAATAGCATTAGTCAAATATAAACCCAACATTTGCTAAGTCACTGGGAGTTTAGGCTTAATTCATCATTGTGGTATCACCTTGTCTGTCCTATGACTATCAGAGAAGCACTGATAACAGTGCCGGGCATGGCATGGTGTAGAGTAGTATTTCATTCTGTTCTATTGTACAGAGGGTCGCTATGAGTTGGATCTGATCTGACAGCACCTAACAACAACAACAACAACAACAACAACAAGACAGAAATTTCTTATCTAACTCATCTCCATAAACTCTCCCTGTTTAGAGTAACCTGATCCTTCTACATTGGCTGCTGGAACTAGAATAATGTCTCAGCTTCTAGAAATAACAACCAAAACCTTTCCCTTCATTGAATAGGAGCTTTGCCAAGTGGGAGTATTTCTGGAAGTGAAAATGGTATTTAAACACTTTATAACCAAAATTAAAACTTAAATGTGTCCAAAGTGGAAAACTGATTCACTGATTTGCTAACTAACAAAACCTAGACTCACACAATTCTTATAATTTTTCCAGCAATATTAAAATCTATTGTTGTTGTTATTGTTGTTGTTGTTGTTAGGTGCTGTCAAGTCGAGTCTGACTCATAGCAACCCCTATAGGGTTTTCAATGGCTGACTGTTTCAGGATTGCCTTGGGAGTGGGTTGCCACGTCCTTCTTCCATTTTGCAGTGCTGGGAATCGAACTCGGGACCTCAGAGACTGCAGAGCAATGCTCTACCAACTGAGCTACATCCCAGCTACAATCTATTATGTTGGTTGAAATAATGCTAGCTGCTACAACACATGAACATCAACACACGTGTAATGACTCAAACATTTATTCATTTATTTCTTACACAAAAATGCCACAGTGGTGTTTGCGACTGGCTTCTTCCCTCCATGTGATGATCCAAGGACTCAGGCTCTTTCTCCTTCATGGCTTTGCCAACTTCCAGGTGCAGTCTCTAAGGTCACCATGCTAGCCACATCAAACTGGCTGAAGGGTAAAGAACATGGAAGTTCAGGTATAATGGGGCTCTGGTCAATGCAAAATGAACAGTTACAGGATCTTCTCTACTGAAAAATAGGCAGGTAAATGTTGTTCAACTTTGTGTCCATAAAGGAGAGACAAGGTGTTTGGGGAGTAACAGTAGGCTCTGTCACACTTAACATTGTTCCCCAACCATCTTTCCTCTTGACATATGTCTGTTGAAAGACTAATACTAAAGTTATAGGTTCCTGTTCTTTCAATAGACATTTATTGAACACTTACTGTATTAATGCATATGGTTGGTGGCTACAGTGGGAGACACAGAGAAGAATGAGACAGAGTCTCAAGTTTATCATATAGTAATAATATATACAAGAATGCATTGCTTAATGACAGACATTGTTCTGAGAAATGCTTTGTTCTAAGTTTTTTTGTCACTGTGGAAACGTCACAGAGTATCATTATGTAAACCTGGCTGGCATAGCCTGTTGCACCTCTAAGCGATATGGTAGAGCCTATTGCCTCCAGGGTAATTTTGAACAAAGCAACGCAAGATTAAATCAAGCACAAGACAAAATGCTGCAATCAGAGACTCAATAAACACGAGGGGTATAAGGCTACCTCCAACAGCATAACACAGCATACCATTCTATAGTAAACATACTAGTAGGAGATCAACCTACAATAAAAATAAAAATATAGTGAATGCATAAGCCAGTAACATGTTGTTGTTGTTGTTGTTGTTAGGTGCTGTCAAGTCGGTATCCAACTCATAGCGACTGTCATAGGGTTTTCAATGGCTGACTGTTTCGGGATTGCCTTGGGAGTGGATTGCCAAGCCCCTCTCCCATTTTTGTGGTGCTGGGAATTGAACTCGGGACCTCAGAGACTGCAGCACAGTGCTGTACAACTGAGCTAAATCCCAGCCCCAGCCAGTAACATAGATGTTTATTATTAAGTATTCTGTAATACACATAATCGTGTAGATATACCTTGGTTTTTTTCCAGTACTGGGGGTTGAACCCAGGGCCTTGTGTATGCTAGGCAAGTGCTCTACCAATGAGCTGCACCTCCAGCCCTTTTTCTGTTTTATTTTTTAGATAAGATCTTATTAAGTTGCCCAGGCTGCCTCTGGCCTCAAACTTGTGATCAGGAAGATCCCCCTGAGTCACTAGGATTGCAGGCATGCACCACTGCACCTGACTACTATACATTTATATTACTGGTAGTGCCACAGGATTGTTTATGACAGCATCATCACAAACACAGGAGTGCTGCATTGTGATGTTACTATGACAACATCACTAGGTGGTAGGAATTTTTCAGCTTTATTAAAATCTTATATGTCTGCAGCTGTGCCACCCTGGCCTCCGATCCCATCAGATTTCAGAAGCTAAGCAGTGTCAGCCTGGTTAGTCCTTGGATGGAAGACTTCCTGGGAATAGCAGGTGCTGCAAGCTAGGGAGAAGGACCTGGCAGCCCACTTCCGAAACAATCTACCATTGACAACCCTATGAATAGCAGAAGAGCACTGATAGTAGTGCTGGGCATGGCACAGTGTCAGGAGTGTTTCATTCTGTTGTACATGGGGTCGCTGTGAGTCAGGTCCAACTCGCTGGCACCTAACAACAACGACATTCTAATCTTATAGGACCACTGTCGTATATGTGGTCCATCATTGACCAAACTGTCATTATGCAGTATATGACTATATATTACAGATATAAAATATAAAGGAGCAAAAGGCAAAAGCTCTAAGCCTCAGATAGGTCTTTTTGGAAGGTCAGAAGAGCAGGTAGGTGGAGGATTCTGAGACCACAGAAGGGTATTTTAGGCAAAATATGTACAGAGGTCCAGGGGTAGGAAATCAGGAAGTTCTTATGACTGGAAGTCAGCCTCTGCTGTGATGGCAGTGAAGCAAGTAAGGAGGGAAGAGGGGAGTCTCGGTGGGAGAAATGTGTTGAAGTCTAATCCCTCCACCTCTCTCTAATCACATATGCCCAATAGCCTCTGCAAGAGGCTGTTCAGTCACCTACCCACACAGTTTCTATTTTTTCCCCACCTATTTTTCATTAGCCTACAGCCGTAGCCCTGTGGCATCCAATCCCACCAGATCTCGGAAGCTAAGCAGGGTCGTCCCTGGTTAGTACTTGGATGGGAGACCACCTGGGAACACCAGGTGCTGTAGGCTTGGGAGACGGACCTGGCAACCCCCTCCCCAAAACCAATCCGCCATTGAAAACCCTATGGACAGCAGAGAAGCACTGACAATGGTATTTCACTTGTTGTATGTAGGGTCACTATGAGTCTTATACCGACTTGATGGCACCTAACAACAACAACATTTTTCATTAAGCAGGGACGCTGTTCCCTTTTTCACTCCACATAATTATAAAGATGATTATGGAAATGATGGTGTTGGTGGGCTAATGATTAGGAGGGAGAAGAGATTTTGTAAAATTTCCTGGTCCCTCAGAACCCTTTCTGTCTCACTCTGAGAAGGCTCTCTTAGACCATCTTTCATGAACGGCTATGGGCTGATTTCTGCTGGAGAGAAAGTACCAGAGATCATGGATTGCCTTTTAGAATCAGCACAGCAAGGACCCTGGGCAATCACTTTAGAATACACAGAAGTCACAAAGTAGCATATTTAGAACAAGTCTGGATAGGACCAAAAGTCTTCACCAAACCACTGGGGCTGAAAAATCACTAGTGTCGAAACTGGGTTTCTGTGCACATGGCACTGTTGGATAAGTATGTTATGATATTATGCAAATACAGGTACTGAGTCTTTATTTAAATTAGGCAGGAAGATTGCCCTGGTGGGTGACACTGCAGCAACCCGGCAGATGAAGCTCAGCAATCACAGATCATTCAGTTCACCCCAGATGCCACCTCAAAAAGGTGTGTGTCCTGCCCAGCCCATTAGAGTTCACCCCACTCCTCCTGGTCTTTATCTTTCTTACCTTCTGTGCTCATCTCAGCTTCTGGGAACACTGGAGAGTGATAGAAAGAGCCCTCAGCCCGGTGAACACCATGGCAAACGACATCCACATCCGTTTCCTGGACTTTGGCAACAAGGCAGCACACGCATGTGGCTGAAAACAACCGAAATGTATTCACTCACGGTTCTAGAAGAGCGTTCTAAACAGAGGGGCCCCGAAGTAGGAGGGAGCTTGGAGCCTTTCTAGTGTGGTTGAAGCAGAGAAAGCAAGAAGAGTCACAGGAGCTGAGATGAGATCCTTGACCTCCCAGTCATGGTCAGATTCACTTACTGGCAGTGATAAGGAGTCCGCGTATTCATGAAGAAACTGAGAAATATAAGAGGTCAATGTCAAGCCTTCCTCCTTAACACATACCCTCCACTCTACTAGGATCCCAGGCATCCTTCAAAACCAGCATGTGCCCACTTTCCCTGATTCTGCCCTCCTCTCTCTTCCCCTCAACCACCTCCTCCTTCCTGGGCCCTCCTCCCATCTATAAGTCTTAATTTCTTTTATGCCATCACCATCCAATATATATACCCCTAGGGAAGCGCCTAGTGTGTAGAGTTGCCCATAGGAAGCCCTGAACGGTGCTTTCCTTCTTTATCCCTGAAAATCCTTACCACAACTCTAGGAATTTTCACTGAAAATAAAATCTGAACTGAATTTTTCAGAGAAGATCTAGTTTATGTGCAAACACATAAAGATATAATAGAATCCTTTCAAAGAGCTGTCTCGCTAATGCTAAATCATAAGGAGTGATGTGCTGCCTGACATTTTCAGATTCCCAGACCAGAGATAGAATATGATAGAAGGGGAGAAAGAGGTGAGCAGTTTTATTGAGATTCTTTGGTCCCATCCTTCTTCCAGACTGTATCTTTATTCATGTGCCAAGAGGAAAAAATTCACATAGAAAGAATAGATTTCATGGATGTGCACAAGTCTAGAGGCCCTGATTTTTTCAAGCCAAATCTTAGAGATTATATATATACATACATCTATATATGTATATATTATACATTTCATATATATACAGAACATCCCAAAAATCTGTACACCTCTTGGACACAAACTTGCCATTTTACTATTTTAAGAATGCTTTGAGTCTAGCATGGTGGTGCACACTTTTAATGCCAGTGATTCAGGAGGCTGAGGCTGAAGGATTGCAAGTTCAAGGCCAGAGGCAGCCTATGTAATTTACTGAGACCTTGTCTCAAAATACAAAGTAAAAAATGGGCTGGGGATATGGCTCAGCGGTTAAGGGCTTGCAAGAAGCATGCATGAGACCTCGTGTCAACACCCCAGTACTAAAAAAAAAAAAAGAGAATGCTTTGTATGCTTCTTCATTTGATTAAAGTCATCTTCTAGGCAAATGTCATACTACATATTGTTGCTGTGATTTAATTCAACCTCAAAAAGTAGTACACAGATGTCTCTTAAAATGTGTATACCTTTTTTTGCATCCCATATATATGCATGACATATATATGACATATATGTGACATATATTTATGAATATATATATACACACATATATATATACATATATATATGAAGGACCTGGCAATCCACTCCCAAAACAATCTGCCATTGAAAACCCTATAAATAGCAGAGAAGCACTGACAATAGTGCTGGCATGGCACAGTGTTGGAGAGTGTTTTGTTCTGTTGTACATATGGTCACTATGAGTTGGACCAGACTCGATGGCACCTAACAACAATGACAGTGTGTGTGTGTGTGTGTGTGTGTGCGTGTGTGTGTGTGTGTTCCTGTCTATTAAAGGATGTAAAGAACTCTAAAGAATTCCAGGGCAATACAGGAAAGCATTTGTGTGTAGAGAGGCAGCGCTCCAGCCTGAGTGGGTGTATGCTGGAGATGGGGGAGAGAAGCGGTGGGTCAGATTCACATAAGGAATCTTCATAGCATTTGACTGTTCAGTCAAATATGCAAGTCATTCTCAGGGAGTGACATCATTATATGGCAGGGGGTTGTTTATAAATGGAACACTTCAGGCTAGAAGGTTTCCACACCTGCTTCAATCCACCTTACAACTATTTTCATGAAAAGTTGTACTTATAGAAGTTTGAGTTGTTTTCTCGAGTTCCTTCCTTTTTGCTTATAGTTTGGAACTTTTCCATGTTTTGGACGCAAATAAATGCAGCTGTGTGCTCTGGGGGAGTGAGGGAAAGCATATATTTATGCTGTATTTGTAATACAGAGAATGTTCAATTGAGGCTGAATTTGGCTTCTTGCCTTATGTTTCAACTTTTCTTTTTAATAACTCAAGGTCCTTCATTCATGCAAATGATGCTGTTGACTCATCAGCATGGTGTAGTGAGAGAACAGGGGTCTAGGCACAAGCACAAGTGAGTTTCAATTCTGCTTCATCAGTAATGACCTTCCCGAATGGCAGATTCCATTTTCCAGTGATGGCCTCCAAAAAAAATCTCACATCCCACGGACTCCTTTATAATGTGAACTTCACACTCTTCTAGCAAGAGTCTATATCCTCTCCTCGAGTATTGCTGTGGGTTTGTGCCTTCCTTGTAACCGACGGAATGTGGCAGAAGTGACCATGCATGACTTCTGAGGTTGTGTTATAAGGGTCATGCAGCTTCTGTTTTGCTCACTACAGCATTCATGCTGCAGCTTTGCTGCCATGCAAGAAGCTTGGCTGTCTTGAGACGGCCATGTTGTGAGGAAGCTAAGTGTCATGGAGTGGCCCCACGAGAGCACTCTAGTTGACACTGTTAGTTTTGTATTCTCCTGGCCCAGGTGCCAGATGTTTGATGGAAGGGACCTTCAGATGATCCAGTCTCCCAGTCACGAAGTCACTCCCAAACTTCAAGTGTTTCCAACTGATACCCCAGAAAAGCCAGAGACAAACTTTTCCCCTTTCTGAATTCCCAACCCACATAATCTGTGAGTCTCATAAAATGATTGCTTTGTGGAACAGTTTAGATGCAGTAGAAATAGAATTGGCAGTCTTGGGAGCAGAGAAATTAGAATGGAAATTTGGAACCTACAAGTGGGGGACTATGAGAACAGAAACAGGCAGGTAACTTTTGGACCAGGACATGAGGGTTCTGGGAGCCCCTTTTGTGGGCAGGTAAGGCAAGCTGAGAGGGCCTCAAGGGAAGCATTAATGAAAGTGTAAAGAAAACTGAGGAAAATATGATCAGAAACTGAGGGAAGGAGAGCTTTGTTAGGTTCTGGGAGAAAGTTCAACAAAACTGCTTCTTGAGAGAATGCATAAGGTAAAAAATACATCTATTAAACTTCATTTCCAGGCAGAATATTGAGGGCACTGCTTGACTTCTAGTCACAAAGAACAAAATGAGAAAGGAGTGAGGTAAACTAAAGAACCAATTCTTACATTCCAAAGGGTAATTTGGAGGCCCAACACAAGTCTTTTGAGCCAGGAAAATGTCCCAAGTTAAGAAGTGGGTCCTGGGAGAAAATAGACCCAGGAGAAAGCTATAAGATCTCTTGTTTGAATCTCCAAAGGATCTAAGGTGCTTCCCTTTATCTTCTAGGAATATCAACATATTTCTAAGGATCTTCAGAGCGTGTCTTGCACATCTTCATTGCTCAATAAGACTTCAAAGAGATTTGAGAACATTGTCCCACAGGGGTCACACAAGAGCCCCAGACACAGGAGAGTCTCAAAATGATTTGAAGGTATGATTTTATAGATTTGATTATAGATTGATACACAGAAAGAAGACATGTTGTTGTTGTTGCTGTTAGGTGCCATCGAGTAGTATCCGACTCATAGCAACCCTCATAGAGTTTTCAATGACTGACTGTTTTGGGATCGCCTTGGGAGTGGATTGCCAAGTCCTTCTCCCATTTTTTTGGTGCTGGGAATCAAACTCGGGACCTCAGAGACTGCAGCACAGCGCTCTACCAACTTAGCTAAATCCCAGCCCCTAGAAAGAAGACATAGAATAGTTTTTAAAAGGAAGTGTCTCAGTTTTGGTTGAGAGGAAAATCATGTGTTAAGGCAAAGGAACAGGAACTCAGAGGGCAAAACCAATAGCTGCAAAGAACATGCCCACAGAGCAGGACCAGGTCCTAAGCTAGGCCTAGATTTCAGGAGGGCTATGAACCAGAGATCACTGGGGTCTTCTTTAAAGACTTCCCTATTTTTGAACAGAAAGGATGACAGCAGTTCATCCAAGGCCTTCCTCCGATTGTGTGCTACTGGCATGGAGGATGGATAATATGTCTTTCTAGTTGATAAATCCAAGGATCAAGAGGAAATTGACCAAAACAATGTATCAGAGGAGGCTCATCCACTTGGACAAGATAGAAGTTGAGGGTCTGGACTTTTACCTGATGCAGTAATGAGATGAGACTTGGGAGGGTCTTGGGATACAGAGAGTTCATTTTGTATGTGCAATGTTTATGGTGGCCAGCAGGTGTGGCTTCCTATGGTGGACTGTGTTACCCAAGGATGACTGCAATATCTTCTCCCACCCCAGAAGCAACTCTGAGATGTCCCCATGAAATGCCTCCCACCAAAAGGTGGAGTCTACACAAGCTTTTGACTTACTCATCATCTCCCCATGCTCTGAACAGTGAAAATGGTGCGGCACGACGCCCAGAGACAGATGGTACAAAGCAGTGTGGTTTCTCCATTTTTCACCAGGATTGGCCTTCTTGCACCTCCTCAGCACTGTGTGGGAAATTCAATAGCCTGAGGCTGCCGGGATGTAAGGAAGAAGAGCCATGCAGGAAGACCCCAGGCAGGTAAGTGTATGAAAGAAAGACACAAAGTTGCTATGGCAGCACGTTTGGTCAACAGCCTTGGTGTTTGAGTGCGCTCAGACCCAGCATCAGGTGTGGGTGAGAAAGAGCCTTCCACCATGCCAGCTCCCTTCACCGAATCACTCCTGCCCTTGATCTTCCCATCCGAGGCCTCACGCACCCCTGGAGACTTTGTGTTAACCCTACCACACCCATGGTGGATTCCTGAACACAGAATCTGTGAACACAACGCGATGTTTTACCCTATGAAGTTTAAGATGGCTTGTTGTACAGCGCTAGTAACTGGTGCTCAGTATGGAACTTCATCTTCACAGTTGTAGAAAGGCGAGTTTGGTCTAAGAGACTTCCAGGACCCTTCTTCGGCCATAGAGGCTCTGAAACCTGATCTCACTACACTGGGACATAAACCCTATTGGGTCAGATTGGTGCCGTCCCTCTCACCTCTCAATCTGTCTCCTTCTTTCCTCGTATGTGGCCACCTAGGTGGTGGTGGTGGTGTTAGGTGCCATCAAGTCGGTATTTGATTCACAGTGACCCTGTGTATAACAGGGGAAACACTATTGTCAGTGCTTGTCTGCTATTCATAGGGTTTTCAATGGCAGATTGTTTTTTGGGAGTGGGTTGCTGGGTCCTTCTCCCAAGCCTACAGCACCTGGTATTCCCAGGCGGTCTCCCATCCAAGTACTAACCAGGCCCGGCTCTGCTTAGCTTCTGAGATCTGACAGGAATGGATGCCACAGGGCTATGGCTATCGGTGGCCACCTAGGTAGACAGCGCATTTTCTACCTTGTGATGTGTGGCTGCATGACTTAGTGCTGGTTGGTGGGATATGAGTGGACAGGACATACGCCATTTCTTTCTCACATGCTGTAAGGAAATCTTCACCTGCACTTGTTTCCCTTTGCACAAGTGGAGACGTGCTTGGGCCAGCAACCCAGCTTCAAACTCTCATTTGAGGGCAGTATCCCAGGGAAAGGAGAATCACAAGGTGTTAAGAACCTAAGGTCCTGAGCCTGTAATCCTAGTGGCCAGAGAGGTGGAGGCAGGAGGATCGCAAGTTCGAGACCAGAGGTAGTCTGTGTAATTTAACCAGACCCTGTGTCAAAAAAAAAAAAAAAAAAAAGTTAAAAAATGGGCTGGGCATGCAGCTCAGTGGTCCAGCACTTGCAAAGGATGCAAACACTAGGCCCTGGGTTCAACCCTTAGTAACACAAAAAAAGAAACAACAACAACAACAATAAAAACCAACTAAGGTCCTGAGTGGCCTTGGGGAGGAGGGCTGCCCTGCCAACCTGTCCTATGGAGGAGAAAATAAATTCCTTTTTAGTCAAGCCACTATGTGTTTGGGTCTCTTTGTTATCGAAACATAACTTTAATCCTAATACACCCTTCAAAGCTCCCATGCTTGTGTGACAGAGTCCAACTTCCTTAACCTGGCTATGGCTCTGGTTCTCCCTCTTGCCCAATCTCCTGCCACTTTGTCCCCTACTGTCTGTCTTCTGGTTATGCATCTTCATCTCGTTCTTTTATTGTCACGATCTTCTCTGCACCCCAGGTTGGGGAGATATGGGGTGGGTGCCCCTTCACCCATCTTCTGGCCTAGCTAACTTTTGCACATATTTCAGGTCTTGCTTTCAATGATATTTAGCTTAGATTCCCTATGTATGCTGCCATAGCAACCCTGTGTCTTTCTTTCATACACTTAGCACTTTGGTGGTTAAATAATTAGCAGCACAATTGTTTGCTATCTGCTTCCTCACTGTACTGTAGTGATCACAGGACAAGCTCTATGCCCTTCTGTCCTGATCTATCCTCAGCACCTAAATAGTGCCTGGCACATAGTTGTTGTTGTTGTTGTTGTTGTAAGGTGCTGTCAAGTCGGTATCCAACTCATAGTGACCCTACATACAACAGGCGAAACACTATTGTCAGTGCTTCTCTGCTGTTCATAGGGTTTTCAATGGTGGATTGATTTTTGGGAGTGGGTTGCTGGGTTCTTCTCTCCAGCCTACAGTATCTGGTGATCCCAGGTGGTCTCCCATCCAAGTACTAACCAGGCCCGACCTTGCTTTGCTTCTGAGAT
The DNA here is from genome assembly GCA_007922755.1 of Pedetes capensis. NCBI lineage: Eukaryota > Metazoa > Chordata > Mammalia > Rodentia > Pedetidae > Pedetes > Pedetes capensis. The sequence continues at coordinate 83,006 of VMDO01006414.1, forward strand.
CTGACGGGATCGAATGCCACAGGGCTATAGCGGCAGGCTGGCACATAGTAGGTACTCAAAAAAAAAAGTTTGTTGGCTGTTGTTAAATGAAATTGTAAGATAGCTGTCCAAGGTTTGCAGGTTATGCTTGTGGCCATAAAATTAAGTAAAATATTAGCCTTCCCCGATGGGGATCAATCTGCCACCATGGCTCCCTATTTGTGATGCTCAGAAATCAGCCAAGCTCACCCCACAGGGCTGTGCTCCTCCTGGGTTTGCTCCTCATAGACCGTCCAGAGGGTCACCAGGGATGCTTCTGATAATACAATCTCTCTCTTTAAAAAATTGGTGTATGGATGAAAAAGTCCCAAGTATATAGGGTGCTGAGTTTAGCAGAATCTGTATGTAAATTGGTATTTTGCTGGTGATCAATCTTGTGCTAAAAATGGAAAATCAATAAAAAAAGAAAATCTAAGGGAAAAAAAAAACAAGTTGTAGACATTTTTGGTCCAATGAGTTTCCAAGTCCGAGGACATTGCGGTTGAGACCAAGGTCACCATGTTTCAAAGGAGTGTGCAAGAAAACCAGACACCAATTCATATACTTAAGACATAGCAAGAGAAGTTCTAGAGGCACCGCACTCCCAGAGTGCACAGGAGGGAGAGCCTTGGAAGCATCTCCTTGGAGTCAGGAAGGGATTCTTCAGGTATGAATGGCACCCCAGGATTTCACAAGCTACAGAGTTCACTGAACTGCTGAAGGGATGGAACCTGAATTGTGGGCCAGCCACTGAATGCAGAATCAGCTGTGAGCTTATAGGCACGGAAGGAGAATGAAAAAGAATAAAAATAAGTCAAAAACCTCACATCTCATAGCCTTCAACTAGGTGTCAGAATGAGTGGGCACAACAGGAAGTGATTGAATGCGTAGTTGTTGTTGTTGTTAGGTGCCGTGGAGTCGGTATCCGACTCATAGCGACCCTATGTACAACAGGGGGAAACACTACTGTCAGTGCTTCTCTGCTGTTCATAGGGTTTTCAATGGCAGACTGATTTTTGGGAGGGGGTTGCCAGATCCTTCTCCCAAGCCTACAATATCTAGTGTTCCCTGGCGGTCTCTCATCCAAGTACTAACCAGGCCCGACCCTGCTTAGCTTCAGAGATCTGACGGGATCTGATGCCACAGGGCTACGGCTGCAGGCTTTGAATGTGTAGAGGAAGGGCAAATACTTACTCAAACCACAGCTGCCTAATTCCAGGAGGGAAGCCTTGGAAACGGTTAAGCGTTCGTTGGGACCCACTAGATATACACCGTGTGAGCTTTCTCTAGATGATTTGTGCAGGTGCCCAGTTAACCATTCTGCGGAGATGGGGAGAAATCTCATTGAAAACAAATAGCTGTTATGTGTTGGATGGTGTCCCCCTCCCTGATTCATATATTTAAGGCCTAACCCGTCAGTACCCCAGAATGTGACCTTCTTTGGCAATAGGGTCACTGCTGACATAATTAGTTAAGACCATACTGGAGTATGGGAGTGGGGAGTGCACTAAACCAATATGGCTGGTGCTCTGATAAAAATGGGAAATGTGGACGTAGAGACAGACGTGCGTAGAAGGAGGGTGATGTAAAGAGACACAGAGAGAAGAAGACCATGAACACCTGCTCTTCTCTCACAGCCCTCAGATGGAATCAACCCTGGCAACATCTTGACTTTGGACTTCTGGCCTCCTGAACTGTGAGACAATTAATTTTTGCATTTTAAACCATCCAGTCTGGGGTCCTTTGTCACAGCAGCCCTAGAAAACTAATACATTAGCCTTGCACAATAAGGAGGGTGTATGGGTTTTGGAGACAAGTTTAGTCCCAGATCCGCCCCTTACTACCCATGTGACTTTGGTAAAGTTGTTTAAGAACTCTTTAAAATCCTCACCTTCCTTTCCTCTCAAATGCAAATAATCACGTTGCCAAAAATTCAATAGCCCACAAGATGCACAGCAGAAGTTACCATTCCTGAAAGTGTTGCTGTTGTTAAGTGCTGTCAAGTTGGATCTGACTCATAGGGATCCTAAGTACAGCAGAAGGAAACACCACCCAATGCTGTGCCATGCACACAACCTTTTTATGTTTGAGCCCATTATTACAGCCACTGTGTTTGTTCTCATTTTGACTTATGCCATATCAGCAAAAGTAGGTCCCAAGGGCTTTCCTCCATTCCCGTCATTAAGGTCAACTCTACTTTGAGGAGGCAGCTCTTCCCTAGTCATTTCTTGAATCCCTTCCAGCCTGAAGGGCTCATTCTCTGGCACATTATTTAACAGTGTTTCTCTTCTATTGATAGGGTTTTCAATGGCTAATTGTTTCAGGAGTGGGCTGCTGGATCCTTCTCTATAGTCTGTCTTGCTCTGGAAACTCAGCTGAAACCTGTCCACCATGGGTGGCCCTGCTGGTATCTGAAATACCAGCGGCATAGCTTTCAGCATCACAGCAACATGCAAGTCCCCACAGCAGAACAAGCTGACAGACACCTAGGGGACACCTGAAAGTAGCCACAAATACCTACAGCTCATTAGTTCTTAAAGACCCATCACAGTCCAGGATGGCCAGACAGGCACCAAGCATTGACCTACTGAGTTCCCAGCACCACCTGCACCAGGACTCTGTCTTCCTTTGCAGGGCCCTGGCAGCTCAAGCCAGGGCCACACATAGGGATGGAAGCTCCTGTTGGAGAAGCCATAGATGGTTATCAGTTAGAAAGGAGACTGTGGGTGGTGCCAGCTTTGGTCTCTGCTGGGCTGGGATGTTCCGTGGGGAGAGGCATGAGGAGAGAGGCTCATTCAAGGGTCCTGGGGCAGAGTTACTTACTAACTTCTATGGAAGTGTTTTTAGTATTTCAGCAACCAGTAAGGCCCTTGTGGCTTTTATTTGTTATTATGGTCTGGATATGAAGTGTCCCCCACTGGCTCATATGCTCCAGTCTTTGTCCCCAGCTGGTGGATCCAAACATGGAGCAGTGACTGGACCAAGAGAACTCTGCCTTCATCAGTTGATTAATCCATGGATGGATTTATTAGTCCGTAGTGTGATTGGAGGTGGGGCCCAATTGGAGGAAGTAGGTCATTGGGTACATGTTCTTGGGGGCTATATCTTGCCCTGGGCCCCTTTCTCTGTCTCTTTGCTTTCTGGATGCCATGAGATGACCAACTTTTCCTCTCCACACCCTTGTGCCATGATGTTCTGCCTCACCACCACCCAGAAACAAGGAAGCTGGCCAGCCCTGGACTGAAACCTCTGAAAATCTGAGCCAAAATAAATCCTTTCTCCTTTAAGCTGCCTCTCTCAAGTATTTGGTCACAGCAACAGAAAAGCTAACTGATGCACCTCCTGAATACCAGGCCTGGGATGATTATAGGTAATTACATAGTTCTGTGAAGATTCCATGAGGTGACACCCATCAAGAGCTCTGTGAAGTGCCTGGCATGTGGCAATGGTTCATTCCATGCCAATTTGTATTATTGAAAAGAGTTTAGTTGAACTTAACAAATATTTATTGAGCATCTACTGTGTCCCAGGGAGGAGGACCGGAACCCACTCCCAAAAATCAATCTGCCATTGAAAAACCCTACGAACAGCACAGAAGCACTGACAATAGTGTCTCCCCTGTTGTACGCAGGGTCGCTATGAGTCAGATACTGACTGGACAGCACCTAACAACAACAACTGTGTCCCAGGCACTATCCTGAGCACTAGAGGTTCAGAGATGAGCATGGCACAGTCCCTCCTCAGGAGTTAGCAGAGCTGAGACATTCTTTTCTACTTCCTTTCTCTTCCTAATGAAGGAATATTGAGAATCTTCCAGTATTTCCATATCTATTCTTGATGGTTCTACCATCTCTTCCATGCTAGATGGCCTTGACATTCCTTAGGGATTAATTTCTTTAGAGACTGTCCTGTGCCCAGTTTGGTTTAAGTGACTCAAGAGTTGGAAGGCTCTAAAAAACAAACAAACAACAACAACAACAAATCCCAAAAAACTATATGTATAGAGGCCTGAATTCAACTGATTTTATTTTCATTCACATAAAAATGCCAGATTTGGTTAATATTTGCCCAGTATTCTTTTCCCAAACAGGGAAGCAAAGGACAATTAGTATAAAAATCAGGATTACTGCCTGTGGTAGATTGTCTTCAAAGGTGGCAGCCATCAAGTCCTTCCTTTCCTTTTGCCACATGGCATCCCCCTCTCCCAGTCTGGAGGTGGGGCTTATTCTTCCACCTGCTGAGGCGGGGCCTGCCTGTGACCTCTTTGACCAATGGGCTATGGGGAACTGAACCTATGTGAGGTCAGGGAACTGGTGACCTCTATTTCCTCTCCCTTAAAACATTAGCTCTTGGGAAGTGACCTGGGGAACACAGCTGCCAGGCTGTGGGGAGCCCCTGGGGAGATAGGAGTAGGTGCTCCAGTGGATAGTGTTGGCTGAGCTCCCAGCCAGAGGAGCAGGCTCTCCTGAGCATCCTGTCCAGTCAAGACTTCAGAAAACCATCGCCCCAGCTTCCATCTGACATCCACCCAGGGATACACCTCCAAGAATCACTCTGCTGAGCTCTGTGAATCCACAAGCCACAAGAGGTGATAATAAGTAGATATTTAAGCCATTATGTTTGGAGTGTGGCATAGGAATTGTTGCTCTTGTTGTTGTTAGGTACCATCAAGTCAGGTCTGACTCATACCAACCCTATGTAGGGTTTTCAATGGCTAATTGTTTTGGGAGTGGGCTTCCAGGTCCTTTTCCCTAGCCTGTAGCCTCTGATATTCCCAAGAAGTCTCCCATCCAAGGACTAGCAAGGCTGACCCTGCTTAGCTTCTGAGATCAAATGGAATCAGAGGCTAGGGTGGCATAGGAATAGGTAAGCAGAATTCCAGTCCTCATGAACTGCAGATATCCTCAATTTCTAAGCATTGTGAAGGAACCAGGGCACAGAAATTGGCAGTTTTGGGCTCTAGCCACAATTTTTTCACTAAAATGCTCAATGACCTTGGGTACACTGGTTTATCACCCTGGGCCTCTATTATTCTTGCACAGTAAGAGGTCCAGATCTCCAAGAGGCCTCATTTCTAAGGGGAAAACAAAGGTCCTTACAACTGGGTCAGTATGCAACTTCATGATAATGGAGAAAAGATTGAGGCTGTTCAAGATTTTGTTTTACTTGGGTCCACAATTGACACCCATGGAAGCAGCAGTCAAGAAATCAAAAGATGCAGTGCATTGGGAAAAACTGTAGCAAAAGGCCTCTTTGAAGTGTTGAAAAGTAAAGATGAAACATTGAAAAACTAAGGTGAGCCTGACTCATACCATGGTATTTTCAGTTGCATCATATGCTTGTGAAAACTGAATGGTGAGGAAGGGACACAGGAGGAAAAGAATTGATGCTTTCAAATTATGGTGCTAGAGATGAATATGGAATATTGAATATACCATGGACTGCCAAAAGAACCAACAGATCTGTCCTAGAAGAAGTGCAACCAGAGTGCTCATTGGAAGCAAGGATAGTTAGGCTGCATCTTACATATTTTGGACATGTTGTCAGGAGGGACTAAACCCTGGAGAAGTTTGGGAGAGTGGTGGGTCAATGAAAAAAGAAACACCCTCTGCCAGATGGAAGGATAACTTCATCTACTAGATGGATGAAGTGACTGCAACAATGGGCTTAAGCATAAAAAAGATCTTGTGCGTGGCACGGTATTGGGTAGTGTTTCATTCAGTTGTACATAGGGTTGCTATGAGTCAGACCTGACTGAACGGCACTTAACAATAATAATCTTGCTTAGTAGATATAACAGCACTGTCACTAACCTTTTGCATAGAGTCTTACCCAAAGGTAAAATTAATTTCATAGAGTTATAAGCCTTCTAGATTGTAGGGAGAAATTGGGGAGGAAATTGGCAAAAACCCCAAAAGGGGAAAACGGCTAAATCTAGGGAAAATGAAAGTAACTTGGTTGGACATTCATACAAAACCCTTCATAAATCCCCTGAACCTGATTGGACAATTGGACTCAAAGCTGATTGGCTCAGGCCATTCCGTGGGTGAGCTATATAAGGAGCTGCACTGCAGCAGCTCCATCCTTTTCGCCTTTTGTTTCACCCGGACCACCGATGAGGAAACAGCTTTCCCCACCCTCTCGTCCGGACCTTCGGTGAAGAAAGAACGCTCTCCCCGTGGCGACCATCAACAAGGAAAGAACCTGCTCTCCATCTGATCACCAATGAAGCAAGAACTATCTCCTCGTGACCACAGAGACCACCAACAGGGGTGTTTGCCCCTGGAAGGCAAAAGCGCCCGAGGCTTTTCCTTTTCCCCATCTCCGCCAGTGTCCCAAGGGCCGCAGGAGTCCACATCCCTAAGGCCACAGAAGTCCGAGCCCCTCACCCCAGGGTCCCAAGTGAATTGTGTTTAATATCTGTATGTGCGGTGCCACAGCCCGTCCGAACATCCTGGCCAGACCGGGAGGCGTATGCCCCACACTAGATCATCTGGTCCAATCTGTCTACTATAGAGATGAGGACATTAAGTCACAGAGGCTAAGGTGTCTAGCCTTCAACATTCGCTGTCTAATGCATTTTTTTTTTAAAGTTTTGTGCAGTTTCGACTTCCATCATATTGGAAAGGAGCCATTGCTTCCTTGTTTTCAAATGCTCTGGAATTTGATAAGCACACTTGCCCAACATGCTTTCTGTATCTTTGTAGGCTTCAATCCTGTCCTTTCTCCTCTTTCCAAATGGATCTGGTTTTTCTTTCATAAAGGTTTTTTCCCTTGGAGATTTAAAACAAAACAAAACAAAACAAACTGAATTCATCTCCAGTCACTGAAGCTGCAGACTATGTCACATGATAGATGCAGAGTCAATTTCTGGACCATAGCTCCAGTGTTAAGCTGCTTGAGTGCTTGAGACTGGGGCTACTCTGTTTGAAGAGCTTTGAGGGCAGAGGACTAGGTCTTGGCCCAAGAGCCTTGCTCAGCCTATGAGACAAGCCCAAGAAATGCTTGTTGAATGCATAAATGACCATGTAAGTTAAAGGAGACACTGCTGAGATACTCTTACATCACCTGAATATTTTTTCCCCATCTCATGGGAACAAATAGCAATCATTGTGCCATAGGAAAATATAAAATGGGCATACACATGCCTCCTTTCCAAAGATGAGCCACTTGCTGCAGTACCAAGGAACACAATCAGCTGGCAAAGGTCCTTGTTGACATTCTCTATTTAGAAATCACATTTAGCTGGCATTTTGAACTTCTTTTAGAGAACAAAAAGAAGTTTGACTGAATGAGGTCAAAGTGTTGTAATGGACATCACCAAGGGCTGACAATTTTTTGTAATAAAAGTGATCTGATCACTCACACCCTTTGAAACAATTTTCCAAATCCACTCACAAACCACAGCCTTGAGCTGCGGACAAGCTTCTCTTTGTCCACTCCCAGATACTCTAGCTTTCATAGCTCAAGTTCCCAGAGCAGTTTGGACACAGGAAAAGTAATCATAGCTTTGGCAGAAAGCAGGAACCAGTGCCAATAATACTTGGGCCATGGCAGTAATGAGGGTTGGGGTTTAGTTCAGTTGGTAGAGTGCTTCTCTGCATTCTCTGAGGTCCTGGGTTCGATCTCTAGCACCATGGAAATGGGAGAAGGACCTGGCAGCCCATTCCCAAAGCAATCCCGAAACAATCAGCCATTGGAAGCCCTGTGAATAGCAGAGAAACACTGACAGTAGTGCCGGGCATGGCACAGTGTCAGGGAGTGTTTCGGTCTGTTGTACACAAGGTCGCTATCAGTCAGACTTGACTATGGCACCTAAGAACAACAACAGCAGGACTGAAGGGACCGTAAATCCTTTGGCCTAGCCTTGCATCTTGGTGTCTTTTTTAATTGTTATTTTTGGTAGTCTGGGGATGGAAGGCGGGGCTTGCACATGGTAGGCGGGGCTTGCACATGGTAGGCAAGTACTGTACCGCTGAGCCACTCCCACAGCCCCTGGTGTCTTGATTCTCTTGTTTCAATGCAATTGCAAGCTGCAAAGCAAGGCCTGGCCCAGAGAGGCGATTCCCAAGCCGTAAAAGCTTCTGTGCGCTGCTCTGCGGAGCCAGGCTAGGGAGCGGCTACCAGCTGGGCGAGGTACATCATTAGACAAATGCTGTGACCTGGTACGAGGGGGCAGAGGAAAATCAACATTCAGGGCTCTGAAGGACAGCCTAATGGACAATAAATATTTTACCAGCTCTGGCTGTTTATATGGCGTGCCACCTTTTCACCCTGTCCATCAAATTGTCTCCCGTTTCCTTCCCAAGCTCCATTATTCTTCCATAGCGCAGAAGGAAAAGCATCTCTGTCATCTCACTAGCTAATTTTGTGCACACAGTAGGTTGCTGAGAATGTTAATGCTCTTCTTTTTGTTTCTTCCTTTCCATTAAAACAAACCCCGCCCACCTCTGCTGGGTAAAAGTCGCCTTCCCGACCCTCCCTGCATCAGACAAAAATTAGACAGGAGGCCAAGGTAGGTGATCCTATTTTGGACAACCATCAGCTTTTCTCCTTTTGCTTTTTTTCGTAAGTTTTCCAGAGCGACAGGGGTCAGTCACTTTCCTGGCCTGCAGGAGAGGCCAGTGGCCCTGAGTCAGATGTTTCTATTTTCAGCTCCCCAAGTCCAAAGAGCAGTCACCCCACGAAGCTGAGGGCCACGCAGCCAGCCCGCCAGCAGCTCCTGGCCTGCAGCCTCTCCGCATTTCTATTTCCATAAATTTGCATCCGATTTGTGCTGAATCATACCCCCACCCCCACAGAAGAAAGGAAATATATTATCAATAAATAAAATAAATTTGAATAATCTGGGAGCTGAGCGACTTTGCCTGATTTTTCCATTTGACTCCTTCGGTGGGATGGGCCATGTCTCTCTCTATTCCCCCCACAGGTCTGGACTTGGATTCCTCTCCACCCTCCCCAGCACCAAGGTTTTCCACTCTTCTAAGGTTCTGTGTCATCAGGCACCCACCCCAGTCTCTCTCTCAGTCTTTCACTGCCCCTGATTTCCTTCCTCTCCTGGTCCCGCTCCCTTCCCAGCTCATCCCCTTTCTTTCTGACATTTCAATCCCCCTACTCAGAACCCTCCACCAGCCTGGAGACCTTCCCTTTCACCTCTGTTCCTCCCCACCACGGCCTCCTGCGTCGCCCAAGCCAATCATGCCCAAGCCGGTGCCTGCTCACATCGACAATTGAGTCTCCGGCCTGCCAGGCCCTCATCAGCCCTCCTCAGTCATTTGAAGCATCTTGGTGGCAGCATTCAGCAGGAAGTGGAACTTGCATCCCCTGCTGCCTGGCTGATTGGCAGCCAGAGGGGCTGGGGCAGGACTGGAGTGGGGCTGCATGCAGCTGATTGTTTGCTGCTGGGCAGGGATGGCCTAGTGGTGGTGGTGGTGGTGGCAGCCAGGACCTGGGAGCTCTGGGGACTAAGAGAGACCCAGGATGCTCAGAATCAGGAACCCAGCCAGAATCCCCCTCTGCCCCTCTGGTGCCTGGCTGCTGGCCATCTGCAGGGAAATGATGGATGAAGTACCTTCCAAAGTATCCCTAGGTAAGGGGAGTTGTTGTTGTTGTTAGGTGCCGTCAAGTCGGTATCCTACTCATAGTGACCCTCATAGGGTTTTCAATGGCTGACTGTTTCAGGATTGCCTTGGGAGTGGATTGCCAGGTCCTTCTCCCATTTTTGTGGTGCTGGGAATTGAACTTGGGACCTCAGAGACTGCAGTGCAGCGCTCTACCAACTGAGCTAAATCCCAGTCCCTAGGTAAGGGGAGAGAGGGATGCTTATCTTTCACAGAATTGAGACCAGTGGCCAGGAGACCTCAGGACTCAAGGTTCTGCAGGAGACCTAGCTGCAGTGCAGTCCCCCGACCCTGGCTAAAAATCAAGAGAAAAAGGAGCCATTTAACAGCCAGGCCATGGAGGCTCTTAGCAGGATCTGTCCAAATGAACCTCCCTTGACAAGAGCAAGAATTGAGACTTGGGTTCATATAGAGCTACACACACACACACACACACACACACACACACACACACACACACACACATTGTAAGCCACAATCATTAAGAATCATTTTCTTCCCAAATTTGGTTTCTTAATTCAGGCAGGAGAAAGGTGAGGGGTGTGGGGGGAGGGGTGGAGTCACCATGGATATCGCCCCAACTATATAGTTCAGAAAAAGCCAAGCCCAAATCTCTCTTGGAGGTCTGCTTAGTTTCCTTTAATGAGAACGCTGACATTTCTGCTTGGGCAGCCAGACACTGCAAATACTGTCTAGAGAACATGTAGTAAAAGCTTTGGGGCTTTCCCCTGTGTCTGGGGCTGCTGGGACAGCCCAAGTGATTTTGCAAGGCAGTAGAGAACTTGTAAGGAGAGGCTTACGTTTCTAATGATGCGTTCCTGTCGTCTTTTCTTTCCAAGTCTCTCCAGGGACTTTGCTTTGTTTTGTTTCCATCAGCATGCACTGGTTCAATCTTTTAGATGAAGCTATTTTGGAGTTTCCACATCTAAATCCCCCTCCAACTTTTAAAAGGGAGCAGCATCTCTCAAGAGCATCTAAGCACTTTCTTCTCCCATCATGTTGTTGTTGTTGGGTGCTGTCGAGTCAGTGTCCCACTCAGAGCGACCCTGCGTACAATAGGCGAAACGCTATTGTCAGTGCTTCTCTGCTGTTCATAGGGTTTTCAATGGCAGATTGATTGGGAGTGGGTTGCCAGGTCCGTCTCCCAAGCCTACAGCACCTGGTGTGCCCAGGCTGTCTCCCGTCCCAACCAGGCTCGACCTTGCTTAGCTTCTGAGATCTGATAGGATTGGATGCCACAGGGCTACGGCAGCAGGCCACCATAGGTGCATATAAATAAATTAATAAAACTGGCCATGGAGCTATGGCTACATATGGAAAAACTGGGTCCCGGGAGATGATTTTTCAGAATGTGAAGCAGATGTGAAAACAGGAGCTAAAGCCAACGTTTCAATCCTTTGTGCCAGGGTAGCAAAACTCAAGACAAGAGCACTTGGTTTTAAATTGGTCCCAAGCACACGCGTGTTGGGTGGGACATTTAATGTACTGCTTTTATCAGAGGTAAAGACTGTTGGTGAGCGATTTTATTTTTTCTTTGAAGACAGCGAACCACAATATAATTAGCTCTGTTTTTGTCAGCCCAGGCTGCTGCTGATGAGGTGTCTAGAGGCCTTCTGGTATAGGTGCCTAAAAGCTTAAACTGGATTTAATTATTATTATTACTCAATGTCAGCCTACATAAATGAAAAGAGAGAAAAAAGAATCGCTTGCAGCTACCCTGCTTTGGTCTGCGATTTCATCACATCTCACCAGCTGAGCAGGTTCGAGCGGGTACTGGAGGCGTGAAACGTCTAAAGACAGCCCAGGCAGCTGAGGTGCCTGGGCACCTACGTAGAAGGTTTCTCCATGGGCTAAGGTCAGGGGTAGAGGCCTACCATGCTTTGATTTCCTCCCCGATTTTATTTTTTAACTATCTTCATAATTGTCTGACTTATTTCAGAGAGGGACAGGCAGTAGGGGACGTGGAGTCACAGAGAAGGTTGTTTCAAAAGTCCATTGTCCCTAATGGCAAGATTCCTTGGCTCCCAAACAGCTTGCTGTCTGTCCTGCTACCCGAAATACCAGCAGCGGCTCACAAGCAGCAACCGAGCTGAAATCCTCAGCAACACCGGGTAAGCAGAAGGGGCTTCCCACCCGAAGGCCAGCAGCGAGCAAAGCAGAAGGACCAGGTTCTGCCCGTCCTACCCTATAGTCTATTTCATTGACAGGTCAGAACAGAAGCAGATGGTTGGCCAGAGGGCAATATATTGGCAGACAGTACCTTGCTTTGTAGGCATGAGACAGGCCATTAGGAGCAAGCGCTTGGTGCTAAATTAATTAACCCTAGACCTTGCACTCAGGGATGACCTTCTTTCCACCTTGGTGGAAAAGAGAGTGAGTTAGGTGACCCAGAATGGTCAGAAGACCGGGAGACTTTACTGCAATCTAGCAAACTTCCCCATTTTCTCTTCTTGTTCTCTAGAGTCTTAGTTTGCAAACCATCCAAGACAGTGCCCCTGGGCTGCAGTGTTCATGACCTTCCCCAGGATGAGTATAGTAGTTATATACAACAGGCACAAAATCAATGTGCTGACAAGGAGCCTGGCTCCTTCTCATAGCCCCTGGCCTGCCAGAGTATGCTGTAGAAGCATCTTTTGATGAGGACCCAGCAGGTTATGACGCCAGGTGCAGTTGCTTCTTTAGGGGTTCTCAGGGAGCGTTCAGGGTACCCAGATCCTTCATCAGTAGGTCCACAATCTGCATCAGTTATCTGTTGATACACAGCACATCCCTTCAAAATGCCGTGGTTTAAGCAACTACTAATTTAATACATAGGCCTGCAGCCGTAGCCCTGTGCCATCTGATTCCATCAGATCTCGGAAGCTAAGCAGGGTTGGGCCTGGTTCGTACTTAGATGGGAGACCGCCTGGGAACACCAGGTGCTGTAGGTTTGGGAGATGGACCCGGCAACCCACTCCCAAAAATCAATCCGCCATTGAAAACCCTATGAACAACAGAGAAGCACTGACAATAGTGTTTTGCCTGTTGTACAAACGGTCGCTACGAGTTGGATACCGACTCGATGGTACCTAATAACAACAATTTAATACATGATTCTGTGGGTCAGCAAGTTGGGCAAGGATCAGCTGGGTAGTTCTTTGGCTGTTTCAGCTGGGTTCAGCAAGGCACCTGTGCTCAGCTGGGGGCAGCAGCCTCACTCATGCATCTGAGGGTTGGTTGGCTATTGGCTGAGTCTTATTTCATCCAGCATGCTGTTCTGTATTGGCGTCCACAGGGATGATCCTAGATTCCTAAGAGTAGTGAGAATAAGCCCCAGTCCACCAAGTGCTTTACAGGGTTTTTTTTTTGTTTGTTTTTTATCATACATTTGCAACACTGTTTTGGCCAAAGCAAGGCACGTGCTTGAGTCCAGAGTTATAGTCAGAGACAATGGCAGGGACAAAGAAGGGGAATTATTTCTTAAAAATTTTATTGGCATATAGTAATTATACAAAATAATGAGTTTCATTTGGACATTTTCATACAAGTCTATAATGTCCTTTGATCGCACCCACCCACAAGGCATGGCAATTACTGCCTCCATCTTGCAAACAATCTACCATGCCAACAAAACAAGAATAGAATTCATTATTTCCAACTCCCAGCTTTGACATTTCATTTTCAGGTTTTCAAGATGCTGGTGCTAAACGTTTTAATTGAGCCTCCATTTTCAGGCCTCAGTTTACTCAGCTGATAAGTGGGGCTAACATCCACCTCATAGGCTCTATCAAGGATCATCAGGAGCTGAACGTTATAAAGAAATGTTGGCCGTCACAATGAAAAGCATGTCAGAATGAATCACATTAAGGTGTACATTAAAAATGTCCAATAAAAAAAAAAAAAAGAAAGAAATGTTGGCCGTGATGCTTCCACAATTGTAAATTTGGTTCACAACTTCTCGATCTACCTGTTTGTCTGCGCAGGTGGTTCCATAAGCTTGGAAAGTTCACAATTTGGGGTGATTTGGAGGGACTGGGTGGCTTGGGATACCAGCTGACTCCTGGGGTTCCCTTTCCTCTGTAATTCCTCTCAGCCTTCCCTCTTAAGAGAAAGCCACAGTTTGATGCTAATGCCTTTAACCCCTGTCTTCACGCATGCTAGGCACCAAACTCAGAGCTTTTACCCCTATTCCGAATTTAATATGGTTCCACTTTCAGTTTTTACATTTGCATTCTTTTAATGAAATCTGATACTCTAAAAAATACAAGCAAACGCCAGTGGCTTTAAAAACAGCGTTAGAATTCAGACCCACGTGGTTCCTTCATGCACGCATTCAAACACTATTTGGAGAGAGCACCTACTACGCTTTCGGATTGTCCCAAACCTTCACCAGCAAACAAAGGAAAGCGCCTGCCCTGGGGGAGTCCTGAGGATGGGCGGGGGGCGGTGGGATTGCGGGGCTGGATTCTCAGGAAGGGGCACAGACCTGCGGGCCCCCTCCCGCCGCGAGGGCGGGCGCGATGGGGTCAGGAGTTCCCTGCGGGCTGAGGTCCCCGGGAGGCCAGCGCGGGGTCGGCGGGCGCGGGGGCGGCGCGGGCGGGCGCGCGGGCCCGGTGCGGCCCGGCGGTGGCGGTGGCGGTAGCTGCGGCCCTGCCGGCCGCGGCTCCTCCTCCCTTCCCTGTGCGGAGGCTGACGTGGAGGGAGCAGCGCCCGCTGTCGCGGGAGGCGGCGGCGCGGCGGGGCTCGGAGGCGCCGGGGCCGGGGGGCCGCGGCGGGAAGAGGAGGAGGCGGAGGAGGAAGCGGAGGAGGCAGAGCGCGTCCGCGAAGCGGGCCCGCGCCGAGAGCAGGCGGCCATGAACGGGGACCGGACCGAGAGCGACTGGCAGGGGCTGGTGAGCGAGGTGAGGCCGCGGCGCGGGCCAGGCAGGTGGCCCGGCAGAGGGGCCGTCGGTCCCCGGGCCCCGCGGGTCCCCGGCGAGGCCCGACAGGACGCGGACGCGCGGGGAAAGCGCACCAGGTGGCCGCGGCGCGCTGCCCGCCTGCGCCCTGCCAGGTGCGCGGCTCCCCTTCAGGTCCAGCGCGGCGCCACGGGCTCCCGCGCCATCTGGTGCCAGCCTCTGGGGAGGGGCCTTTCCCCGGGTAGGGTTTGGCCTTGGATTGGAGAGGCAGATCCGGGAGTGGGAGGAAGGAGCCAAGCCCCACCTGCCAGCCTGGTCACCACTGTTTTGGAGGCCAGCGATTGGATGCCTGGTGCTAAAACGTGAAGGTCCTGCGTGGGGGAAAATCCAGGCCCTGGGGAAGGGGTGACTCCTGGGCCAGGTGGAATTACCTGCTGCGTTTGCGACAGGCAGCCTGGGGTCCTTGCAGCCATTCGCGCCACCCACTCATTCACTTAGTCACTTGTTCAGTTCTCTCAGCCCCTGTGTACTGCTCTTCCCAGGAGTAAGGTGGAGGAGGGGACAGTCATCAAAGGAGTGAGACAGGTGCAGAACTGATTCCATTTGTGCAAACAGGGAACACCACGCCCTTCTAAGCGACTCTGCCATAGGCACACCCCAAGGGGTTCACTCTTAGCCTCCTGTACTGTTTCCTCTTCAGTCCACCCTAGTTCCTTGGCCCAGGAGAGGTTGCTGGCTTCTCCAGGTGAGAGGGGACCCCATATGCTGGCAGTTGCCCGTGTCGCCCAGCTGTTTAACATCCAGTATAATTCCGGAAGAATGAGGTATTACAGTTTCCACTCTGGTTTATTGGTTTAGTATTGGTCTAACCATTAAAAGCTCTCCTAACCTACTGTATTGTGGTATGTCGGATTACAGCCCACTTCTACCTCCTCCAACTGTCAGGCTTTATGTCAAGGGACAGATCCTCCTGGGATCTTGTCTTTGGGCTCACCAGGAATCATACTTAGTTAAGAAGGTTGGAGGTGGTTCTCCATCAAAGTCCAGTGTTAGGCTCTAAAATAGCAGCACAATACTCACTCCAACACCTAAGATCAAATGCTTATCAGGAGTCAGGTTGTTTTGTCATTGTTAGATGCCATCAAGTCAGGTGCTACTCATAGCCACTCTGTGTACAACACAACGAAACATACCCGGCACTATGTTAGTGTTTCTCTGTTATTCATAGGGTTTTCAATGGCTGATTGTTTCAGGAGTGGACTGCCAGGTCCTTCTCCCAATTTTGCTGTGCTAGGGATCGAACACAGGGCCGCAGAGATCACAGAAAAGCTCTCTACCAACTGAGTAAATCCCAGCCCCCAAGCGCTTTGTTAAGTGCTTAGAATTCAGTGATCAGCAAGATAGACAACCCCTCCTACCTTCAAAGAACTCCTGAGGTTTAGTGGTGTAATCTGGGAGGAAAGTTACACAATAAACACTAAGAACATCCTAGAGGACAGGGTGTAATAAAGTGGCAAGTTGTATGGAATTTCCCTTGAGGGTGCCTCTCAGTGGTGGGCATAGCTGCATTTTGCACTGACCACCTTGTATGGTGGTGACCGGTCTCCTTGCTGGGCTATGTGTTTTATTTGGCTTTCCTTTCCTAGTGCCCAAACACTGAGCTCCATACACAGCAGATGATCAATAAGTGCTTGATGAATAAGTTCATGGATCCAGAAATGGGTCTTTCCGAAGTTTTTTGTTCATCCCAACTGAGTTTCTCTAGAGTGGCGGAACTTGCTTCTCACAGATACTCATTAAAGACCTATAACATGGACGGTACACAGCCAAGTGTTGTAGAGGATGTGAAAATGAATTCCCCTTGCTTTCTGCCTTAATGCTAACAGGAAGCCACCAAGCATTTTCCCTAGCTGTTTGAGCCTTTAATGACATGGGAAGGAATACGTCTTATACAGATAGGTAGGCTAAGGAACTTGCTCAGAGCCTCACAGCTGGTAACTGAAGGAAGCAGGATTTGCATCCTGGTGTGTCTGACACTGGAGTCTTTCTTGGGATCACTAGGCAATGCTTTGTATTTTTGTCATGGTTCACCCATCTACATCTTCCCTTAGACATCAGGTTCCCCAAGGTAGGGGACTGTGTCTTATTCATCTTTGAATCCTCAGCAACCTGATTAGCTTTCTCAAAGTATGGCCTACGGATCACCTACATACTCATCATTTTGGTTGCCTGTGAACATGCAAATTTCTGGGTCTCCAGTCTACTGTGGTGAATTGAATTGTGTCTCCCAGATTCCCACAGATATGTCCAAGTCCTAACCCCAGTAGCTGTACAAATGAATTTATTTGGAAATAGGGTCTTTGCTTGATATAATCAAGTTGAGGACTTTGCAATGAGATCATCCTAAATTTAGCAGCGACCCTAAATCTAATGGCCAGTGTTCTTATAAGAGAAAGGAGAGAGAGACTTGAGACACGGAGACACACAGGGAGAAGGCTATGGGAAGACACAGGAAGCCATGTGAGGACAGAGGCTGAGATCTGCCTGCTGCCACCATGAGCCAAGGAACTCCAAGCCAGAGTCACCGGAAGCCGGAAGAGACACTGAGTAGATTCTCCCTCAGAGCTTCCAGAAGAAATCAGCACTGCTGGTGCTTTGGCTTTGGACTTTCGGGAGAGGAAGTTCCTGCTGTTTCAGGTCCCCAGTTTGTGGTGATTTGTCACGGTGGCCACAGGAACCTAAACCAGTGTCTACCCACATCTGCCTTCCTCACAAGCTCAGCTGCCCAGGGGAACGGCCCGCCCACTTTTGTGGCTTCCAGGGCCCTATGGTGTGCACTGGGCCTGGTACTCAGCCAAGCAGGATTCAAGGAAGAGGCCAGTGGTGTTATAACGTACTTTAAAGACATGGAGGAGGAAACTGGAGAAGACCTCACCGCACATCTGACCAGGGCTGAGTGCGCTTTGTGGCGGGCTGACATCTATTTTTGCCCGAGTTCCAGTTTCTGCCTTCCACCTAGGTCCTCACTCCATTGCCCTTCCTGCCCGGAGCCCCGTGTTCTCTTTCAATCAGTTTTTTCCTCGGCTTGCCTCTAGGATGTGGTTTTCATTAAAAATGAGTCTACAGAGATCAGGTTTATTTTCACATTTTTAGTATAACAAGCTGAAATTACAGCCTTCTCTCGGGCGCTGAGGTAAACACAGCCAAGCGTGTGAAAGAGGC